>CABHPQ010168426.1:1324-40059 GCA_902168405.1 Peromyscus aztecus | reverse complement strand
ACACACACACACACACACACACACACACACACACACACACACAGACTAGAAATTGATAGCATATGAATTTCCAGAAAATCTCTGCCCTTTCACAGAAAAAGAATTTGATGATTCCACCCTTTATCAGACAATGTCTCCTTTCGTTGTGAGCATCTGGCACAGCAAAACACAAACACAGGATCAATAACTTCACTTTCGCCCCTTATTTATGACTTTCCCACCCATCATGAGTTGAAAACTTGATTTGCAAGCTACACTCCTCTAGTCTGTGGCCACTGAACACACTTGATCTCATCTCTGAAGTCTCGTTATCAAACAGAAAAAAATACCCTTGGGGAGTGGGAGTCCATCTCTTAAGAGAGTATCAACAGTCACAGTGACTGATCAGGACTCCCCAGTGTCGGTCGTTCTCACAGAATTTCTGTACTATCACTCCATTGCCCTTATTTTTTCCCCAGCTCTCTATATTTTGGTCTGTCTTAACTAAAAATAATTACGTGGTAATTTGTTTCTTTGTCAGTTATATTTTCTACTTTGAAGTGCTTGTTGAAAATGGGGGTTTAGGGCTGGAAAAATGGCTCAGCAGTTAGGAGTGCATAATGCTTTTGCAGTGGACCTGGGTTTCATTCTCAGCACCCATATCTGGTAACTCACAATCACTGGTGACTCCAGACCCATGGGGACCTGCTCTTCTGGCCCCCATAACTACCTGTACTTGAGTGCACATACCACAGGGCCACGTACATACACATAATTTAAAACAAACAAAATATATTTTAAAAAATGACATAAAATGATTTTTTAAAATCATCAATTTATATCCCACCTAAACTTTATATCCTACCAAAGCATGTTTGGGGAAGTAATGGGTTACATTGTATATTAAATATAATATATGCTACATCAGGTTATTGTTGAGATTATTGTGACTTTATTCTATAAAGCAGAAGAGGTGTTCAGTATTTATAAAGTATGCTTTTGTTTTTTATTTGTTTTTGGTTTTTTGTTTGTTTGTTTGTTTTTGGTTTTTTGTATTTTGGTTTTTTTTGAGACAGGTTTCTCTGTGTAGCCTTGGCTGTCCTGGAACTCACTCTCTAGATCAGGCTGGCCTGGAACTCACAGAGATCCACCTGCCTCTGCCTCCCGAGTGCTGGGGTTAAAGGTGTGTTCCATCAACACCTGGCTAGAAAGTATGTTTTAAATGACAATGATAACTTTGATGACATTATTTTTAGTTGGCAGACCAAGTACAAGAGTGGAAGTTCATCAGGGAACAAAAATAGCAACGAATATTATGCATAAGGGCAGTATTGAGTGTGAATTACACTTCACACCTGTGGGAGAGGTCGGAAGTAAAGACGCAGTAAGAGATGTCAGAAATTGAAGGAAACCCTTTCCTCACCACCCCTGCTGATATCCTGAGGACACTGGGGATCCCAAACCTTCAGGGAACTGAGAAGTCAGGCATTTCCAGGAGTTAGAAAGAAGTCTTAACAGAGGGCCAGTGGGGACGTGTCTGGCCAACTGCACCCCCATGTCTGGTGGGCCAAGGTTGCTGTTGGACAGCAGCGCTAGCTGTGAGGAAGAAGTGTCCTGATTTGTAGCAGGCAAACATGAAGATGAACCAGCAGTAAATGGTATCTTGGTGTCAGTTTTCCCCAGAAGGGAACTGGCCAACTCCAACTCAGAGCCATACTGGGAAGGGGATGCTGGGAAATGTAGTTCTAGTTTAGACGAGTTCATACACCACTGCACTGTGTGATGGAAAGGCTAAACACCAGCATGTAAGGTAACAGAAAAGGAATAGGAGGAATACTGAGTCTAGGCAAGAATAAAGACCAGAAGTATAAACATGACTCTGAGGTTAAAAATGATTGGAGAACCAGGGTTACTTGGATTTCCTGTTAAGAGTCACGCTTCTCTGGGCCTCTGTGTTGAATCTGTCTGGGATTTAAACAGCTTTGTTAAATCAGGACAACATACAAGCAGCTGAGAGTCAACATCGTCTACCAGTCCTACAGGTACATCTATGTTCACTGTGTGGCACTGCAGGCTTGTCAGGTGGTAAACCATAGAGCAGAAGCAAGAGTAATAACTGATGTCACCCAGTCATCATTCAGTCAACAAGGATCCACTGCACAGCCACAGCCCAAATGCTGTTCCAGCCACATTTCTGCTCTCTTCATGTCCTTGCCAGGGTTTCCATTGCTGTGAAGAGACTCTATGATCACAGCAGCTCTTATAAAGGAAAACATTTAATTGGGGCTGGCTTATATATAAGAGGTTTAGTCCATTATCATCATGGTGCAACATGGTGGCATGCAGGCAGACATGGTGCTGGAGGAGGAGCTGAGAATTCTGTATCTTCATCAGTAGATAATAGGAAGTGAACTGAACTAGGCATAGCATGAGCATAGGAGACCTCAAAGCCCACTCCCACAGTGACACACTTCCTCCAACAAGGCCACACCTACTCCAACAAGGCCACACCTACTCCAACAAGGCCATACCCTATGAGCTTATGGGGGCCAATTACATTCAAACTATAGCACTTCATATTCACATTCCTACAAAGGGATATGTCAAAGCTTGGAAATAGTCAATGGGTGCGCTATGTAACAGAGAGGTTCAGAGCTATGCATGGAAATCTGGGTACAGGTTTAGAAAGGGACTGGGGATGTTCTTTTAGACAAGGTAGTCAGAGAAGGCCTCTGTGAAGAGGGAACTGAAGAAGCGGGGGAACCACGGTCCTCTCTGGGAGGAAGGTTACAGGAACAGCTCATGTGTAAAGGCCCAAAGGTCAGAACTTCTTTCCTAAGCTGCATGGACTACAGCAGCAAATATGACTGGGTACCAAGGACCAGGAGGTGAGAGGCAGGGGAAGAGCCTAGAGATCCATGCAAAGGCACCCAACTTAATTTCAATAGCGAAAAGTGCCTGGAGGGTTTGGGCAGCAATGTGGAAGCTCCTGCCCAGTCAGAGCTGACTGGATTCTGTGGGTCGTTTACACTTGTGACAAGGAGGGCTGAAGAAGGGAAATCTGAGTGATGAACGTTCCACAGGATGGAAGTAGTAGACTTTCAAACAGCTCGCTGCTTTTCTAGAAGATGGAAGGTGTCCTACAGCTCTGTCCTGTGTCTGGTTGAGAGCCTCATTTGCTAAAATCACAGCCTCTGGCTGTTGAGATAAATCCAGTGTGGCACCACTAGAACCCTAGAGGGAGTAAGAGGTCACAGAACAAGGCCTCACTTCCACTTCCTGCCCCGCCTCTGTATCTGACCGCCGTGCTGGGAGTTGGGGGTGAGGGTGGGGGGGTTGCTGGCAGAGAGGGGGCTTAGCTGGTGTCATAGAGGCCATAGTAGGAGCAATTTGCTAAGTCAGGCGGAAGCCAAACACAGGGAGCACAACTTCTATTTCATGGTCAGATGCCAGTTCTCATTGCCAGGAAGTGTTAGAGCTGGAACAAAGTAGTTCAGAGAACTTCAAGTCCCGTGGGTGACCAAACTGTGCTGAGGTGCTCTGGAATTCCACAGAGGTGACTCAGGGACACAACCAAGAAAGGGTGGGAAGGGAAGCCAGGGGGAGGCCCGTGCTCTTTGATCGCTCCATACTGTTCCATGTGTTAGAATTAGGTTTTGAGGGTTTGCGTGTAGGAAGAACTCGCTCTCTCTCTCTTTCTCTCTCTCTCTCTCTCTCTCTCTCTCTCTCTCTCTCTCTCTCTCTCTCTCTCTCCTCTCTCTTCTCTTCTCTTCTCTTCTCTCTCTCTTTCTCTCTCTTTCTCTCTCTCTCTTTCTCCCTCTCCCTTTCTCTCATACACACATGCACACAGAAGCTCAGAGAAGAATCACAAATGTTTCATACTCCCCTAAGACACCACCTTCTTCTCCTTGCCCAGGATCACAGCTCCTTAATGAAAACTTACTGCCTGCCAGGCACTACTCTGATGCTGATACAAACTGTATCACTCCTCCAATAATCCTGTGACGTAGAAATCATGGCTTTCTTAGTGGGAAAGTTGAGGCTTAGCTTAGCAACATTTCCATGTCTTACAGCTGGTGGCAAAGGCAAGATCTGAACTCAAGCCAATTCACCTAGGATTAACATTCAACTCTTAACTTCCGTGGTACCACCACCCCCTTGAAAGAAAACCTATGAGCGAACATTATATTCAACACCCAAGAAATGTTTCAAAGCATCTAGAGTGGGCATTACGTTTACTTGTTTCAGCTGCCATAATGAAACAGACCATTTAAAGCAGTGGTTCTCAACCTGTGGGTCACAGCCCCTCTGGGGTCAAGCAACCCTTTCACAGAAATCACCTAAGACCACTGGGAAAAAAAAGATATTTCCATTATAATTCATAAGAGCAGCAAAATTACAGTTATGACGTAACAATGAAAATGATTTTATGGTTGGGGGGGTCACCACAACACGAGGAACCGTGTTAAAGGGTCGCAGCATTAGGAAGGCTGAGAACCATTGATTTAAAGCCTTACAGGGTTTTCACAAAAGCACTGATGAACCGTAAGGTACTATAAGGCAGCAAGTTGTTTGTGATAATAAAACTTTAGAATATGAAAGTTCAAAAGCATTGACAGGGGACAGTTCCAGATTGAGGGAGTCTGAAGAATGAAAGGCTCTGCCTGCTACAATGTGGCCACCGTTATAAATTCTCTCACGAGCACTCTCTCCCTCTTAAAATTCAAGTTGCCCCTGTATTCTCTGGAAAGGCCCCTATCATCTTTATTTCCAACTTCAAATTTACATTTTAAATAAACGATAGTTATGGCATGGATTGTTTTTGAAAATGTTAAATAGATGAGGAGATTTCTAGATGAATACTGGCATGGAATTTGACATTGGAAATCATTATTCTTACGTTTTTATAAAAGTCGTTTTGGGAGCGATATTCGGACCAGCACTTTTTTTTTTCTATTCCAAGTCCTTGTTTTCATAGTCTAGGGGAACGTGTGATAGTTCCAAGGAAGGAGAGTATCCCAGTTTGCTTCTTTGTTTCTGTGAAAAACACTGACCAAAAGCAACTTGGGGAGAAAAGGGTGTATTTGGCTTACAGGTCACAGTCCGTCATTGAGGGAAGCCAAGGCCAGAGGGAACTGGAGCAGAAATCATGGAAGAATGCTGCTTACTGGCTTGCTCTGCTTGCTTTCTTCTGCAACCCAGAACCAGCATGCTATCACACCCAGCTGGCTGGGCCCTCTTACATCAATCACTCACTCACTGAGAAAATGCCCTACAGACATACTCACAGGCTAGAGTGACAGAGACATTTCCTCCCCACCCCCAACCCCCACCCTGCAGACATACTCATAGGCTAGAATGATGGATGCATTTCCTCTGCCGAGACTTCTCCTTCCTTGGTGACTCTAGTTTGTGTCACATTGACAAAAACTACCCAGCACAGAGGGTACGCTGTTATAAGCATCCAAGGGAACTCTTGACTTCAAGATGGACGGTCATAGTCCCTTTGACCCTCAGTAATGCTGGAGCAACGGCTCCGTCAAATATAAATTTTACTTGGTCACTTTCTGTAGTTCTACAATCCCCAGTGACTACATGAAATCCAGACTCATTCCTGTGGCAAATCAACCAATGACTTTGTGCCAACTTGTCTTGGCACCTAGTCACCCAGTTGGCCTAGGACGATGCAGAATGGTCCTCTAACAGGCTCTGGGACCAGTCTAGATTATATTTAGACAATGAGTGTTCAATTGTGGGGGATAAGCAGCAATACATTTAAAGACCATATTCTTTAGCATTTTAAAAAATTGATTTATAGCCAGGCAGTGGTAGCACATGCCTTTAATCCCAGCACTCAGGAGGCAGAGGCAGGCAGATCTCTGTGAGTTCAAGGTCAGCCTGTTCTACAGAGTGAGTTCCAAGACAGCCACAACTACACAGAAAAACTCTGTCTTGAAGAACCAAAAATTTTTTTAAAAAGTTGATTTATATATAAACGAAGTAGAAGAGGAAATTGACTCAGTGTACAGAAAGCATAATGATTAAAAGTCCAGACAAATAAAACATTTTGCAATAAAGAAAACAGGATGAGAGTAGATAAATTGGGTCTTGCGATGAATGTTCTTTATAGGAACACACTGACATCAGTGTCCTTATTGATTTCACTAAGAATGAAATGGAACTATGGGAGAAGGGGAAGAGAGGTTGAGGACTAAGGAACACAGCAGTATTACATTTTCATCTAGTGTAACAAAAAATCAATGTATAATATCTGAGTAGAAAAATAGTGCCATAAGCATACTATGGAGAAACCCAGAATGAAATACCCTCATTTTATTATCCCAATTAGAAAGACGTATTTTCATGTCCTGGATGCTGAAGCTGAAATTGTCTTTCTCTCCTAAGAGAGGGAATGTGGGCAGATCTCTATTTTTGAGTCTTTTCTGGATCATTTTCAATTTTTAAAACCAACTTCTTAGAAGAAATAGTTAGATGATAGTTAACCTTAAGATTATTGATGAGGAAGTCATCCTGTGGTCATCCTGCCCCTATTAGCTGTGTGTGAGTTATTGTTGCTCCCTGGTCTGTTCTGCAAGGACCATTTCTGGGAGATTCAGTAATACAATCTTGAAAAGCACCTGCATGGACATAGAAAACCCTGGGAAATTCTCCAGAGAGCATGAGTGGGGGCTTTGTCACACCTTGTCACTCCTGCCGTGTTACAGAACATTTTCCTCAGTGACATAAGGCAATGGGCATCAGCCACAAAATATATACATACATACATATACGTATTAACAACTATATACATATATATATACACATACACACATATAGTCACATGCAGTAATGAAATTGTATTTCATGTAAAGGTCAGATATACTCCCAAGTGTTTTTTACCTTTTATTCTAATGAATTGTCGTCCACATCCCTCTAAGGCATGTCCTCAAAGGGCAGCACTTCTGGGAATGACAGACTGGGGTCTCTACAGAAGGACGCTTTGGCATGTGGGGCATTTCCTTGAGTTCTTCCATTCCACCTTAAAGTTTTATGCAAATTTATCTTCCGTTTAAGGACATTAGACTGAACATGTCTTTAGGGAGCCTGTTGGCATCAAACACAGTTAAGTCCAACAGAGACAGTACAGAGCAGAGGTGTGCCTGTGGCTGAGCACTCATTTCTGAACATATCCGTAAGGCAAAGGACTAAAGCTGACTGAATTCACCATGAAAGAGAGCCGTCTATTGACCAGAGTCCTCCCTCGCTGTCTTAGACACTCCCCAGGAGCCTTGGATTCCCAGTTATATTAATAAAACCCCTCGACTTAGCTGGGCAGTGGTGGCACGTTCCTGTAATTCCAGCACCCAGCACTCGGGAGGCAGAGGCAGACAGATCTTTGAGTTCAGGGCCAGCCTGGTCTACAGAGTTAGTTCCAGGAGAGCCAGGGTTACACAGAGAAACCCTGTCTCGAGAAAAAGCAAACAAACAAAACAAAACATCAAAATCCCTAAAGTTCTAAGTAATGACTTTTTAAAAAGCCCTTGCTTTGCACCCTACCCATCAACCATCTCAAACTTTGAGAAGGATATTTGACTGCTCAAATAACCCAACAATTAAAGGAAGAGATAAAACAGTGAAGTATAAACACAGTGAAGTGGTGCACACCTATCATTCTGTATTAGGAAGTGGAGACAGGAGGATTTTAAGTTCAAACCCAGGCTGGGCTACACAGCGAAACCCTGCCTCAAAAACCAAGCAACTGCGAAGGGGACATGCAGTCCCAGTGTCAGTCTGTAGGGGGCAGCAAAGATACGGCTCAGATCGATGTTCATTTCCATTTTGCTCCAAATTAATATCTTGTTGGAATACTTTATTTAAAAAGCACATTGGTAGGCTCAAAGTGCCAATGGAATATAGACCTTGTCCCCAAAACATGACACCGGTATACAAGACAGAAGTTTAAAACATCGTGCATGAAGCGCAACAGGAACAGAACAGAAAGTTAGTTCTTCCTAACCTAGAGAGGGAAATGAATACAAAGACAGGCATTGAATTTTAAGGAGGTGCGCGCGCGCGCGCGCACACACACACACACACACACACACCCCTCAGGGAAGATCTTGAAAAGGATCTTAGGAGAGGGGACCCCAAAATTCAAAGGGCAAATGAGGGAAAACTACTTAGGTGTACAAGCCATTTCTAAGAGGGTTGAATATATTTTTAAACGATAAGTTGGAAAGGCATTTATTTGTTTATACTTTGAATCTCTTTAAATAACTGACTTCATTCCTCATACAGAATGATAGCCTGGTTTAAAAAAGTGTTTGCCAGGCGATGGTGGCACACATCTTTAATGCCAGCACTCAAGATGCAGAGGCAGGTGGATCTCTGTGAGTTTGAGGCCAGCCTGGTCTAAGGAGCAAGTTCCAGGACAGCCAAGACTACAAAAAGCAACTATGTTTGGGGGCGGGGGGGGAAGCAAAAAAAAAAAATTAATTTGAATGAAAGTAATCACTGATTCTCTACATATACATGTAAGCATATGGATTTTGTTTGTTTTGTTTTTTGAGACAGGGTTTCTCTGTGTAGTACTGGCGGTCCTGGAACTTGCTCAGTAGACCAGACTAGCCTTGAACTCAGAACTCAGAGATCCGCCTGCCTGTGCCTCCCAATTGCTGGGATCAAAGGTGTGCACCACCAACCACCCAGCTAAGGATTGTAATTTTAAATTTAAAACATGATACGTTAATCTGGAGTGCTAATTACATTACTGTCTTATAGTCATCCTTTTTTATAAATATTGCTTACGTCAGTTTTTATCTGGCAAAGAAAGCTAAATAATGTGAGGATTTAACAAGGCAGCTCCATGTAGCTAAAGAGGAGGTTTATTTTGGGGTAACTTACAGCCAGTAAATGTGCTGGTTACAGGATCCAGGAGAGGTGAAGTGCAGTCCAGGAGGGTTCTCTGGAGAACTCTGACTCGGTCTGCCATCCAGCATCCAGGATCACGAGGAACCAAGAGAGCCAGCATGTCCAGATCTCAGGTTTTAAGGGCTCCTGTCTCTGACCCGCCCCAGGGGCATGGCAGTTACCAGAAGCCTCTCTAGGGTAGTATTTCCAGGCCAAATGGTTGGAACAATGAACAGTCATGTCCCGCCTCACCCTGAATGCCCCACTATAGACTCCCGAGCGGCGGTCACATTCGATTCTTCATCAGCTTCGTTTGATAGTTACTTCCACATCTCCAAATAGGATGCTGCTGTAAATGTTCTGAACTTGGCATCATCTCTTGAGTTTTCCTTGTACACATGAAGAGTTCCTGTTCCTCAGTCCTCTGCCTTCACTTCTTCTCTTCCCGTCTTCCCAACCATTATTTCCCATTTCAGCCAGACCAGTCTTGGCATCAATATTACCGTTTCTGAATAAATAATGTTTTCTGCAAAATCAAAGTCTGCTGTGGGATGTTCTGTATGGCAAATGTGTTGCTAATAAAACACTGATTGGCCTGTGGCTAGGCAGGAAGTGTAGGCGGGACTAACAGAGAGAATAAAAAGAACAGGAAGGCAGAGGGAGTCTCTGCCAGCCGCCACCAGGACAAGGAGCTTGTAAAGATGCCGGCAAGCCACGAGCCATGTGGCAAGGTATAGATTTATGGAAATGGATTAATTTAAGATATAAGGACAGTTAGCAAGAAGCCTGCCACGGCCATACAGTTTGTAAGCAATGTAAGTCTCTGTGTTTACTTGGTTGGGTCTGAGCGGCTGTGGGACTGGCAGGTGAGAGAGATTTATCCTGACTGTGGGCCAGGCAGGAAAACTCTAGCTACAAAAGTCATCTATTATTATTGCTTTCTTCTAAAATGGCTTATTTTCCTGAACATATAACTGCTAGGTTTTCTCTTTTTATGATTCCCTGTATATTAAAGTCTTCATTTATCTCCATCATATTGCTTTTATATCAACTGAGCTCTTCTGTGTGTGATGTATGTATATGTATGTGCAGAAGTTTGTGTGAGTGTGTACATGTGGGCCTGTGCCTGCTTGTATATACATGTATGTGGAGGTCAGGTGTTGACATTGAATGCCTTCCTTTGTACTTCTCCACCTTGGTTTTGTGAGACAAGGTCTCTCATTGTACCTGGAGCTTGTGGCTTTGGCTAGGCTAGGTTGCCAGCAAGCTCCAGGGATCCATTTGTCCTGTTTTCTCTGGCTTTGTACATGCATGCTGGGAATCTGAACTCAGGTCCTTATGATTGTACTGTAGACATGTTACCCAAGGAGCCATCTCCCCAGATCCTCACCTTTTAGATGCTAAAGCATAACAGATGGTCTCCATTATTTTATTTTTATTTTTAAAATTTTAATATTTTTAATTATGGGGTGCTGGGAATTGAACTTGGGTCTTCTGTACGAGTGGTACATGCTCCCAATCACTGGGCCATCTTTCTAGCACCCATTTTTCATTATTCTAATTTTTTTCTGAAGATTTTGCTCCAACCGCTCTGCCACCCATACTCCTCATAGAATCGGAGCCGGTTCCTTTCTAGACTTGACACCCAGTTGCCATCCTGTTCCTTTGCTGGTTTGGGTCTGTTTCCTGCCTCTTCTATTTTCTCTTCCCCCATCTAGCCACACATTTTTCTGCTTCATCTTTCAAGAGTGTCCTGTGGCATCCACCTCCCGCCCCCAGTAAGCCTCACTTCCTGTGCCAACCCCTCTGTACTGGACCAAGGCCACCTAAGCAGTAGACTGAATGCAGTGTGTGTGGCCATGTGCAACATCTGAGGCCAGGTCCTGAAGGGCACTGCAGTCTCACCTTGTCCCCAAGACCACGTGTCTGTACTGTGGAAGTTAGCTGCTACGTGACTGGCCACGGGACTAGAAAGATTCTTACATCCCTAGATGTCAGTCCATGGGAGAATAGCAAAGACACACACCACAAAAATTTTGTTTCAAGTTTGCTCTGAGCTAACACACTTCAATCTGTTGCACATGAAACACACAAATGCTCCCTAGTTGTATATGTGCCTTTATTTACTTCTGAGCAAGGAAAGAGAAGGTATCATCCATCACCCTCAGGCACCATTTGGCCCACTACATTGCAATTGGCGATCATACTTTCATAAGCTTAGCCAAGGATGCATGATTGCCATTGGCACCCCTGGGAGGGAACGGCCTCAGCTGCCAGTGCCATTCAACCTGAGTGTATCTGTGAATGTCCAAATCAGCGAATCACAAAACGTCATCCAAGATTTCTAGAGTGAAGTGTGCATAGGTAATCAGGATGCTATCACGAAAAGTTGCACCGTTGTTTTGTGAAAGTTTAAAAGCTTTTGAAACATTAGTAAAGCATATCCCTGGTCACTTACAAAATTGGTCAGTAAATAAATGTACCTGTATTTGTAGAGTCCATTCAAAACTTTGCAATAGATAGGTATGCAAGTTAGGAAGGCTTGCCAAATCCTGGGTTCAAATCTCTTCTCAAGAACTGCATCAGAGGGAGGAGTGTTGGTTCTGAGTAGTTTCTCTATGGTAGCCTAACAACGTGCCATACTGCAGGCCTTAACACTCCTCCAAGTACATAGCTGTGGTCTAACCATCCAATGTGAGCCTCATGCCCTAGATATGCTTTAGCTCAATGACATGATAATGATCCGCATTATACAGATGAGGACGGTGACACTCTGTAGCTTTAGCAGCTGGGGCTATGTTATAAGCACCAGGTAGCCGCACCTCTATTTGAACCAGATCATATTCGGAAGCCCATATCCTCACCATGCTGCCCTGAGTGTTTATAAAAGTGGATCGTTCTACAGATGTATTTATTGTTCCGTGAGTATTCTGTTCTACCATTCCTAACATGTCTAATTGTCTTTCTTATCCTGGAAAATCTCCGGAGTCAGGCTGCCTTCTACAGCAGGTGGGGTACCACTCTCGCTCCTAACCAACTGACAGCCTTAACACATTCATCATGTTTCACACTATGCACACCTGACTGGCCATCTGGGATAGTGACATGTAGTGACTGTGTGTGGTTTCAAATCACAAGCAGCTTACTTGTGCTCACACATACACATATTCTAAACATGCACGTAGAGGACCTAGGACTGTTAAGATCAATCCACATGAGTCTGTTTAATGGGTAATTGGGATTTATTAAGGTATGAATTGGGGAAATACACTCACGGATACAGAACTGAGTAAACAGCTGAAGTTGTGTGGTGATATATTGTTTGTAATCTAAGAAATAAAACTTGCCTGAAGATTAGAGGACAGAGCCAGCCACAGAGTTAGCCATAGAAGTCAGGCAGTGGTGGCACACACCTTTAATCCTAGCACTCAGAAGGAGAGGCAGAGATCTGTCTGGATTCTGTGAGTTCAAGGCCACACTGGGCTACATGAGATTAATCCAGTCTAAAAGAGAAACAGAGCCAGGCAGAGGTGGTACATACCTTTAATTCCAGCACTTGGTATCACACACCTTTAATCCCAGTACTAGGAAGGTTGAAACAGGAAGTGTTATGGCTGGGCAGAGAAAAGAATATAAGGTGGAAAGAAACAGGAACTCTGGCTATTTCAGGTGAGGCAAGAGGTGGTGGCTGTGGCTTGCTCTGCTTCTCTGATCTTTCAGCTTTCGTCCTGATATCTTAATTAAAACCTGGCTCCGGCTTTTTCTTGAGACTAATTAGGATTCGTGCAACAAAGTCATCCTCTGTTCTGCCATGGAGCAAATGCACCTGGCTGTCAGGTGTCCAGTGTCCAATCACACCAAGAAGAGCAGCGTGACCCCTCCCTCTTTCCTTTTAAGAGGTCATGTAGGCAGGCAAGAAGTCAAGAAGTCATGTATGCAGGCAAGAAACACTGCCCAAGGTCATGGGCAGAGCAAATACCACTACACTTAAGGGTATGGGGATTCTATCTCTTTCTAGGTTTAATATTCTCACTTCCTTCACCATTCCTGATGTAAGTTTCCTAACAAACCTTGCCCAGTTCCCTTACCGCCCTTTTCCATGTCCTTTCTTCATTGTAGAGTGTTTTTCCTTCATGCCTTTCTGGTCTGCTGTCCTCCAAAACTCAGAACTCAAGAGATGAATCCAGGAGTTGCCGTAGGGAGCTTTCTTTCAGCAGTACTTAACACACCTTCCCTTACCATTCTCTAGAACAACACTTTCTGTTCTGGGAGAGCAGAGCCACCGCCATCTCCAGGCCTCTCCTCATATAGACACTACGATAGAGTAGTAAGGATGCAAGGTGAATATTTGTCCAACAATTCACCCATGACTTCCATTAGACAGAAGCTGGGACATCGCTGTGTAGCAGGATTAAGCACAGTGGACGGGCTCGAGAAACGGCCCGGTGGTTAAGAGCACTTGTTGCTTTGCAGAGGGTTGGGGTGCAGTCCCCAGCACCCACATGGTGGCTCACAACTGTTTGTCACTTTACTTCCAGAGGATCTGGTGCCCTCTTCTGGCCTCCACAGGCACTGCACACATGTAGCACAGTCACACATGCAGGTAAAACATCCATAAACATAAAAATTTAAAAGAAGTCTTTACAAAGAAGTACAGTACCATGCCGGGCGGTGGTGGCGCACGCCTTTAATCCCAGCACTCAGGAGGCAGAGCCAGGTGGATCTTTGTGAGTTCGAGGCCAGCCTGGGCTACCAAGTGAGTTCCAGGAAAGGTGCAAAGCTACACAGAGAAACCCTGTCTCGAAACTCCCCCCCCCAAAAAAAGTACAGTACCAGTGGTTGTATATGAACTTTTCTCTGTAGGTTTATGTGTTAATGTATAGATTCCAAGCTGGTAGCACCATTTTGGTAAATTCTGGAAACTTAAGAAGTAGGGCCTGGCTGAAGGATGTAGGTCATTGGGGGCGGGCCTTTTGGTGTACCGTGTTGCCGGTCCCTTCATGCCTCCCTTGCTCTGCTTCCTAGTCATGATATTACGAATGTTTTGCTCCACATGCCCTCCTTTCCACGTTGGACTGGTGCCTGTGAAACTGAGCCAGAGTGTATATTCCCTTCCTTAGGTTGTCAGATATTTGGTCACAGAGGCAAGATTTTAGTTAACTAGCACACGTAGGGACATGACTGTATGGAGGAGCTGGGACGTGACTGTATGGAGGAGCTGGGACGTGACTGTATGGAGGATCAGGGACTGACTGTACGGAGGATCAGGTACGTGACTGTATGGAGGATCAGGGACGTGACTGTATGGAGGATCACTATGCAGGAGATGCCCACAGTCTTTAGGATAAAAAGGGTAACAAACTTGGAGTCTCAGCACAGCCACTTACTAGCAACAGTAGCTTCGTAAATAGGGATGACAATACACCCGTGTTACAAGGTGGACAAAGGCCAAACTACAGTGTCTGGTACTTTCTTCACATACGTTCCCTTTACCCAAGCATCAGCTGGGATTCAGCCAGGCGAGTAGGGACACTTATCACACAGCAGTGAATTCTTAACCGTTCTATGCTGCCCTGCTACCCATTTAAAATATAACTTGATTGTTCTCGTACTGGGAGAAGGGAACAGTCACCTTTCACAGTTTTCCTCAAGGTGGTTAATCAATACATCTGTCTTAAAACACCCCTTTCCTGCTGTTCACCTTCCTATGGGGCTGAAAGATGGAGTGTATTCAGCTCACCCCTCTGCCTCCACTCTGCATGGACTACACATGCTATGCTGTAGGGACCATCTTTCCACCACGGCATGACCCCAGGAAAGCACCCAGATAGTGACCAGGTCTTTGGATCACAGGTCCCCTCTCCTCTGCTTTCCCTGGCTCCTTCTCACCAGGTGAGCATGTATGCCCCACTCGGCCCCGTGAAGCACACCGTAATCTACTTTCTGTCATCTTGTGTGCTATGCTTTGCTGCCTCTCTTGTGCGTCACACCCAACACACCCAACATTAACTTCTTTCTTGACTAGAGCTCTGTTAGAGAGTGGTTGTCTTAATAGGAATAAACCAGGCACAGGTAAAACAAGAACCATGAAGCTGTTCACCAATATACACAAATATCCTATGAGGGGAACTCCCTGGCCTGGGCTGGACACATAGCATTAGGTCATATCCCAGAATAAAGCCATATTCCATGAAAGGACACTACAAACATCTGTGACCAAACCTTCAGATGTATCATGACAGGAGACACTCTTTCTCCTAAGAGATTCCTCAAGAGCAAACCAGAGGATACTCTAACTCATAGCTAACACTCCTTTAACAAGGGTGTTAGTGATAAAAGGGAAAAAGAGATCTCCAAGTATCTGTCTTAGTTAGGGTTGGTTCTATTGCTGGGAAGAGACACCATGACCATGGCAACTCTCATAAAGGAAAATAATTAATTAGGGCTGGCTTACAGCTTCAGAGGTTTAGTCCATTATGGTCATGGTGGGAAATATGGTGGCATGCAGGCAGACATGGTGCTGGAGAAGAAGCTGAGAGTTCTACATCTGGATTCACAGGCAGTAGAAAGATACATTGTGGCCAGTAGACCTGGCTTGAGCATATGAGACCTCAAACCCACCCCCAGTGACACACTTCCTCTAACAAAGCCACACCTACTTCAACAAGACCACACCCCCAATAGTGTCATTCCCTATGAGCCTATGGGGCCATTTTCATTCAAACTACCACAATATCTTATAAGGTATCATGGCATGCATTTCTAATATCAACACTTAAGAGATGGAGGTAGGAGAGTCAGGAATTCAAGGCCTGCCTCTGCTATATACTGAGTTTAAAGCCATCCTAGGCTACATGAATTCCTACTCAACACACAAACAGATAAAAAAAAAATCTTACTGCTAAGCATTTTTTTTTTTGGTTTTTCGAGACAGGGTTTCTAGTGCTAAGCAAATTTAAAAGAGATGTTGAACTGCTGGGAAAATTGTATCTTCCAAAATGTACATGTTGAAGCTGTAGCCAGAAGATGACTTTATTTGGAAATCAGAGTCATTAGCTATGCTAGAATTAGATATAATTAGTTATAATAAGGTCATAAGAGAGTAGGGAGAACTCTAAATCAATTAGAACATCCTATTGAAAAGAGGATTTGGACCCTGAAAGTGCATACAGGGAAAACTTCATGTAAAGAGAAAGACAGAGATGATGACGTTTTCCAGTGCCCAAGAGCTCCAGCAAGCCAGTGCAAGAGCACACACATCATCTCCCAGCCCACCAAAGGAAAGAATGCTTTCAGCACCTTCAATGCAAGCCTTTCCATCAGCAATACATTGTCACTGGCAACCCTGGAAAACTCTAATCCTCACCTGGAATCCAGGCCCCATTACAGAGGTTGCTCAGTGGATCACTATGCCGATTTGACCCAGGTCAGGAATGGCCCAAGGTGTAGCATGAATCTTAAAAGTCTTATTAATAAAATCAGACCTGAAGCTGGTTCTTTGGGGTGAACACTGGAAGGTCAGAGAGACAGAATAAGCCACAGCTAACCTCACCTGGCCAGATCCTCAGCTGGTCTTGTTTCCTCAGACTGGAGGCCTCTGAGTCTTCATCCAGAATGGGTCTCAGCTGAATTGCTGCTAGAAGCCTGAATGCTTAACCAGCCCAAATGCTTCTCCAGGCCAAATGCCTACCCAGGCCAAATGCCTCGAGTTTCTTCACGCCTTATATACCTTTCTGCTCTCTACCACCACTCCCTAGGATTAAAGGCTGGTTTACTGGGATTAAAGGCGTGTGTCACCACGCCTGGCCGTTTCCAATGTGGCCTTGAACTCACAGAGATCCAGAGGGATTTCTGTCTCTGGAATGCTAGGATTAAAGGTGTATGCTACCACTGCCTATCCTCATGTTTAATATTGTGACTGTTCTGTCTCTGACCCCAGATAAGTTTATTAAGGTACACAATATTTTGGGGAACACAATACTACCACATAGGCTGATGTACACAGGGCTGATGCCGGGAAGCATACCCCAACTCTCTTCGACAGCTAGAAGCCTCTAGAAACTTCTGTTCCCAATGAGATTTGCCTGGTAGGCAGGAAGGAGCATGATGAAAGTCACTAAAAACCGTGGGGTGCATTCCTTGATGGAAGTGATGAGCAGTGGACGTCCACTCCCCTGGTAGCCACATAAGACAAGCCTCCAGGAAAGAAGGGAAGCATACTGCGTGGTGGACAACCTGGCTGACTGCCCTGGGCCAGCTAATTGTCTCTATTGGCTTGGAAAGGAGAAATGCCCCCAATGCTCAGCTCCACGGTAGAATAAACAAACAAAGAAAAAAGGTAAAGTTGAGTTGGCAGCCAATAAGCTGGCAGCTACCTCACCTACCTCTCTCTCAAGTATAGAAAGAGCACTAGACAAGGCACTATTTTGGAAATTATCTGTTTCCACTTGAGAAGTATCAAGCAAATACTAGATGGTCACATGGTAGAGCTATTATCACAGGGGTGTTTAACATTTTGGGGTGCCATGAGACCCTCTGACTGGCCGGTAAAATCTAATATTGCTTCTCAAAATGTGTTGCATAATATAATTTTTAAGTACATGATATAGTGTAGTTTTATGTGTGAATTTAACTGAGTCATGGGTTACCAAGATAGATGGCTAAGCATTGTTTCTGGGTGCATCTGTAGGTGTGTATTTCATAATGACATAATCATTTGAATGTGAGTAGGTGTAATGGGTGGTTATTTAAGCCATGCCCTGAAGCACCACCCCCTAAGGTAGCACATAGCTGTTATACCTGCTTATGACCTTGAGGTACATGCCCCTGGGGCATGGCCACCAGAGACCCTTAAGACCTAGGATGCATGTACACGGGTCTCTTCACTTAGCTACCTTGTGGTTTTGGATGCTGGCATGGACCAGGGCAGAGCTCACCAGAGAACTGTGTTGGACCATGCCTCACCCTTCCTGGATCCTGCAAGAAATGCCTTTATTCTGTCTTGTGAGTTAACCTCCAAATAAATTCCTTTGATCATTAAATAGACTCCGTGGATTAATCCCAATAGGTAGGTTGTAGACGAAATTCTAAACAGTCTTAGTAAATAAGAAACACAGAGCCAAATACAGAGGTCACGGCCAAAGAGATCAGAGAAGAGCCATGACTACCTTACCCTACCACCTTGCCACAGTCGCTTCCCCAGAGAGACTTCTTCCCGTGTGACTTGTGTTTTTATTGCTTTCCTCTTCTGCCTTCTCATTGGCTCTAAGCCCAGCCACATGACTTCTTCCTCACTGCCTGTCTATATAGACCTCCAGGTCTCTATGGTTGGTACTGGGATTAAAGGCTTGGCTGTGTCCTTGACCACACAGAGACTCTGCCTGCCATGTGATCGGATTAAGGGCATGTGCTACCACCGCAGGACTTCTGCTTATGGCTGGCTATGTGACCTCGCTATGTGACCTCTGATCTTCAGGCAAACTTTATTTATTAGCATACAAATAAAGTCACATTTCAGCACAAATAAAATATCACCACAGTAGGTGTCACCCAATCTACTGAGGGAAGGTACAGAACCAAAACAGATGGTGGAAAGAGGCGTCTGTCTGGATGCTTGAGCTCGGACATCAGTAGTTTGCCCTTGGCAAGACTTCACACCAGTTATGTGAGTAATACCCTGACCGAGACACACAGTACAAAGGTGCTTCTTCCTTGCTTGATACATTGAAAATGGCATGAATCAAATTATACTTAATATACTTAACCAGTTGACCCTCCTGCTAGCCGACAGTCAGGCAGAAGCATCTACCATGGTGGAGTTTAAAACCAGGCAAATCTCATGGGGAACAGAGTACACGGGAGCTTCTCTATCAGTCGCTATAAGCAGCTATGGCCTTGTGTTCAGAGCTTCGTGATTTTGTGGAAGTAACAGCTTAAAAGACATTGTGGGGAGCCCATAGTGCTGTGAGTTAGTATGAAGGTGCCCATGGTTTGGTGGCCATTTGGTGCCATTACAGAGGATGCTGTTGCTAATAGCTGTTGCTTATATTCAGAAGTGGAGAAAATGAAATTCAATTAGAAGTTAATGGGAAGGGAAAAAAAGATACGATTCTGTTAAAGTGAACAGAATTTTGTTCAAAAAAAGATACAATATTGATCATGCAAGTGGAGAAATCTTTTGGGAGGGGTACCGCCAGCATTGACATTAAGGCCAACCCAGATGTGTTTGCATGCCAGATAGCCAGATAGGTACTTTTTTGTTTGTTTGTTTGTTTGTTTGTTTGTTTTTTGAGACATGGTTTCTCCGTGTAGCTTTGGAGCCTGTCCTGGAACTCACTTTGTAGACCAGGCTGGCCTGGAACTCACAGAGATCCACCTGCCTCGGCCTCCCAAGTGCTGGGATTAAAGGCGTGCACCACCACAGCCCGGCCAGATAGGTACTGTCAAAGCTCACATTAGGGGGACTAATGACCCAAGCACAAGTGTCAGCCACTTCCCTGCCCTGTCTATGCACAGAAAACACTGTTTGGGAAACTTTAGGTACCTCTGCAGATGACCCGATGTTGCTTGTTATGCGTCATGCCACAATATTGCTGCGGCTGCACAGAGCCGCATTCAAAACACAAATGCACGCGGCCTTGAGCATGTGGAAGAAGGAAGCCCCCAGCTTCACAATGCTGGCTTACATGAAAACACAATGGGATCCTTGATAGGTTTTGGTGAAGGGTCACTTGGCTCTGCCCACGCTCGGCCAAGCGAGTCGGTTGAAAAGGAAATGCTTGTGTATTTGCACGGGTGGCACTGGACGGCATAGCTGACCCACTGACCACTTGGCTGATGGCGATAAAGACAAGATTGACTCCCCTCATTGTGTTACAGAACTCACACCACAAAGTCCCAGAGGCAGACACAGGACAGAGGGCAGAGGGGCCAAGACTGGCCAGCACAGGCCAGAGCAGAGAGCTTGAGTCCAAAGGCTGCACATTTGTTTCCTGTTCAATTCTACTCTCTTTGGGGTAGCCTCCTGTAAATGGGGGCATAAAGGTACAAGCCTACTTTATTGGCACGTACTGTTCATCTAGTATCTCCAGAGCCCTGGCTTATGCCAGGCACTGGCTGGGCAAGGGGAGAATAATGACAAAGTATGCCAACTTCTTGCTCTGTGTGAGTTCGGTTTAGGTAGGGGAAGAGATGAATGAGATGGTCTGTACAGTGTGGTGTGGGAACTTTACAGGTAACCCCTGGCTTCCAGGGGAATTACCTGTGAAAAATCCACCACACATTGAAAATAGCATGAATCAAATTATACTTAATACACTTAACCACTTGACCCTCCTGCTAGCCTACAGTCAGGCAGAAGCATCCAACATGGTGGCGTTTAAAATAAAGTACTGAGTAGTTCATGGACTGAAGTGAGTACTCCACTGAGCATGAAGAGCAGTACGCCTGCGTGGGTGACTTTCATACCATCAAGCTGGAAAACCAGTAAGCCTGCCTTTGTAAGCTGAGAGTGCCTGCTAAGGTTTGTGAAGTCTGTTCCAGCACTATGGGAGCAAGGAGGCAGGGGGTATGTCCATCGTGACATACACACTGCTTTACGGTATTACAAGGAACCCCTTGAACATTGGGGTTCATTTCTGGGGTCTTAACATTTACACAGACTTTTGAGTTAAGGTTTGGGGGAAGGATGAAGGGATTGAGTTACTTGCCATTGCCCTTGAGAGAGAACTGAGATCCACCACTTCCATTCCAGGATACCTTTGTGCTCGGCCCACTGTACTCTACAGCAGAAATGTGTGGACATACGAAACACAAAGATAGAACAGGTTTTGAAAATCCCTTAGATCAGGCTAAGGACGTAGCTTAGTGGTAGAGTCATTGCCCTACATGTGCAGAAGGACCTGGACTTCCTCCTTAGCACCACAGTGGGGGTGGGGAGGCCCAGAAACTAGATTCAAGGATCAATTCTGGAAGTCAGCTGTTTCAGATGTGAGCAACTGACTACCTAAAGATGCCTGAGGAGAACAGACACAGAATCCAAGACCTCTCAGACCCTCTGCAGACACAGCATGAAGGGTTCAGCTGAGCAGTAAGGGCCATTACGTCTGCTCCCAGCAAGCCTGACAGAGGGAGGCTGAAGGATTCGCACTGTGGCCTTTACACTAAGGAATGAAAAATCTCCAGGTGACCATTTCATGACAAGATATCCTTTTCCTGGGTTGGGCATGGGAGAGAGAAGCTGGGGTGGACCATTTGGACACTAGCATTGGGGATCTCCATGCAGCCAAGTCATAATATGCTTCAGGGTGGCTTTGGTACATTCATGGGTACTGGCACATCACCCTTCCTTTCCGTGCCAAAAAGATGTGAGTAAATGAATCGTCAGATCGACTCGGTTTTAGAAAGCATGCTGAGCAAAGTCAGCATATGCAGGGGCTGACCCTGCTGGCCCTGAAGAAAAACCTATTTATTTCCTCATTTATGAGGTTAATTCTTCATGCATCTGTTGACTTGATTCCCCAGATGAACACTATGTATTTTCTCTCTTTTGGAGAGGAAAAGTACCCACAAGGAAAATTTGAGTATTGGTCATATCTTCCAGGAGCTACAGCAAGCCCTCCATCAGATGCTCCTTGGTGGGTACCTCCCTTAAACCTCAAAGCCATCAGGGGAGGAATTGTGGGTTAAGAATGGGAGATCCCCTAAGGCCCAATGGCACAGCCACAGTCCCTGGGTGTCTTCACCACGACCTGCTTCAAAGGGCCCTGTTCCATACGTTCACAGCCTCAAACGCCATAGGAAATGCCCAGGTGCCAAAGTAAATGAGTCTCCTCCCGGTGGGGGTAGCGCCAAGGCCCTGGATTCTGACCGCAGCTGAAAGGGCCCTTGGAAAACATTTGGAGCACACAGCTAGGAAGATGGAAGAGGCCTACACACCGGCTTTGTAGTCAGTGAGGCAGCCGGAACCCAAACTGCTGAGCAACCAGGGGCAGACTCGGCAGGGAGCTGCAGCTGTTGGGCAGGGAGCAGGAATTTGTCCCCAGGTGGCCCTGGAAGCCAAACCAAGAGAGGCTTTTTATGTCTTCGCCTTCATCCTCCTGACCCCTAGGCCCACCACTACTCACTGCTCCAGAAGCAGAATTTCAACTTTAGCACCTGAGATGCCTGATGCTGCTTGAGAGACACGGAGCCATGGGACCCGTCTCCTGATGTAACAAGATGCTTATGCAGGGCACCCTAGGAGAAAGGTGGATTCTGGAAGCTGTTCTTGGGCCCACCCCACACTCACCTGACCTCCACAGGGGGCCTCACACTCCCAGGGGAGATGTCCTCAGGTTTATCCTTCCTTAAACAGGTATAGGAGTCACCCCAGAGACCACAGAGGAGGGAGTGGCCAGAGAGAAGCCCCCAGTGGCTCTCAGGTGGCTTCCTTGCATTCTCCCATTATGAGTAGTTTGGCCCCCATCTTTTCTGTGGCACCTCAGGGTGATTCCCATTTAGGGCAGAGTCACAGATTGCCCTGGGTCGTTTGTACCCGGCAAAACCCAGACTTTCCATCTCCTTTGCTATGTAGGGTAGTCACTCTTGGACAGAGGAAGGTGTCTCTGTTACTCTTCTGACTGCTGTGATGGAACAGCTATCCAAAACAACGTAGAGAAGGAATGTTTACCTGGGCTCGGAGGTTGAGGTGTCGTCCTTCGTGGTGGGAGGAACAGGAAGGGCCTGGTCACATTGTAACAGAGAAGCACAGAGATGAACATGCCCACTGGTTTAAGCGCAGAACTCTAGTCCCTGGAATGACGCCTTCCACATCGAGGGCGGATATTCCCATCTCAATGAACATTATCTAGGAACTCCTTAACAGACACGTCCAGAAGTTTATTTTCACAGTGGTCTCTAAATCCTGTCAAATTGAAATCCAGTCTTAACCATCATGACAGATAAATGGGAACAATGATCCAAGTTACCTCCTCAGAAAGAAAAATAGCCCCCCAACTTCTCTGTTTTCTAGACTGAGCCATATCAACATTCTTGGATCATATGGCATTATCACCCCCCAAGAACCTACTCCAGGAAGGGATGGATCTAGATAAGCCCTGGGTTCAATTTTCCCATCATTTGAAGGTAGGTTTTAGCAAGCTTCTCATGGGACCAATTGCTATGGAGAAGACTCTGCCCACAGAGGGAACACCCAGTGGCTGAGTACCAATCTTTACCTAGGGTTTAAACCCTGGGCAGTCACAGCTGGAGGATTGGAGACTGTCCTTTGTCTGCCCTCAACATCAATCATCCCTGGTTTTGGGTTTGTTGATGGTGATGACAGCAGAGGACATGCTGAACCACAGAGACCTGGCTTTTTAATGGGGCCACTGTGGCCAAAGAAATTATGATGGCGGAAAATTGGAGCCTGTCAGCGGTGAAGAAGCTCCTCTGGCTTGGAGCTGAGCCTGCTGTCTGGAAGAAAAATGGGCCTCTTCAAGTGAAGCTTGGCATTCTTTTTGTTTTGTTATTTTGTTGTTATTGTTAGTTCTTATGAGAGAGGATCTCACTGCATAGCCCTGCCTGTCCTGGAACTCACTCTGTAGACGGAGTTGACCTAGAACTCACAGAGATCTGCCTGCCTCTGCCTTTTACTCTCTGAGCCATCTTGCCTGGCCAGGTTCCTTTTGGTTTGAGTAGCATTTTGTAGCTCATGCCCAGAATAGCCTGACATTATAAGAAGAGCAATGCCCATCCAGGGAGTGCCAGGATTAAAGGTGTGGGCCATCATGAAGGGCTCAAGTCTGGCATTCTCGAGCAATCATTCAGCAGGGGTATATTAGGGAGAGAACACTTTGTAATTTGGGCAAGTGGACCTAAAGCAATTAAATTAGCATGAAACTGCTGAATATGTATGAGGGATAGTAAAATGTCCTTGAAAGGAATTTCAGTCAATTTATAACTCTTTCAGTCAGGTTTCAAGTTGACCAGGAAGAAACAAAGGACGAAATGAGAAGCTTTGCAGACTTGGGGTGCTGCTAGGCCTCATCCTGAAAGCTCTTTATGCAATCGCACATGCTGAGGAGGCATTGCATGGGGTCTCCAGGGAGCAAACTGGCTCACACTTGGAAATGGATTCACTGGCTGAGACTGCCTTTTGCCAAAAATCCAATGTAACCTTTCTTTCTTTTAAGAATTTTTTCCTCTTGTACAGATCAAACAAAAATTCAGTAGGCTTCTTACCTATTTCATGCCTGGAAATGATTGATTAGCCAGTACAACAGGTTCATATGAGGCAGGCCAGCATAAAATTCACTTTGCCCATGCCGACCACTATGGGCGAGGCCGTTATGCACATTGTTTTGCCTGTGCTGTCCATTACTAGAACTAAAATCACCTGCCTTTAGTGATTCAGTGCTACCACCTGGCCCCTGCTACCTCAGGGCCCAAATAAACCCAATTCATCCAATTGAGCAGCAGCGTGTCCAACTCTAAGGTATGGCACAAGAAAAAAGAGCAACAATAAAGCTCTTCAGATGTGCTGGTGCCCTCTCACCATTTTGTGTCTTATAGGATTAGTGAAGGGCCTGTCTTCTGGGCCTTCCCATTGTAGAGGACTAGCTTTTACACAGCATACCCATTCCAGCACTGCGATTTCCCTGAGCCTTAAAAATCCCTTCATCAACACTAAGACAAGGGATATCGGTCATTTCCAGCTCCTTTTCAGTGGGCCAGCTTTCGACAAATGCTTCAGCCAATCATTCAAACAGACTTGTGACACTTTTTTTTTTTTTTAAAACTCTGTGAGCTTCCATATTAAACCTAGAATCTCCACTCAGAGGGCCCATATCAATAAACTCAGCCTGAACCAGTTTTACGTTCCTTCAACCGTTATCCCACACCCTTAAAATCCATTCCCACACACATTCCCCAGACTTCTGCTTGAATGAATGAATTAGCAAACTCTTTAAGCTTTTTGGTGGTTTAGCACATCTCCTCATGGACTACACTTTCTCCCTCCCCTCTAGGAGCCTGCTCGGCCTTGAGTCTGGTTATGGGTGGAGAGGCAACTACTGGTAGGCCCTGAGGGATCATTTTCTTCAGAGAAAGTCTCTGCTGGCTGAGCAGACAGTGAAGGATTAACTTCCTCAGTCAAAGGTGAAATGGGCAATATTTCAAGAGGTGGGGCTGAAGGTACTACTTCCTCGGGTGCGATAAACCCTCGGGATCTGAGGATCCAAAGTTCTCAGTTTCAGTAGGGCCCTCTCACACATCCCCATCCTGAGTTATAGGACCCACTCTTTACCAATCAATGCCCTGACTGTAACCACCAATACCCTCCAAGGCTGGGGCTTGAATTTTCACTGCGGTTCAGCCAGCCACATAATGAGGGTTTACGTTTGATATTCGGCAGCTCGAGCTCTGTGGTTGCTGGAGAGAAGAGTCTCTTCCAGGGCACACTTAGAAACCTTTAGACTGTTTATGCACACCTGAAGCCCATCAATTTTATTACTATGTTCGTTGTTGTCTGTTGCCATATTCTGAGATGCTAGAAGCTGGTTAATTTTATCACAGAGCTCAGCCTCATCCTTCATTAGTTTGCCCAGAAATGCTAAGAACAACCAACTGGCAACATCATTTTCCTTATTTCCCCCCAAACTGTTAAAAGTTTCATATACAGGGTCACCAAAGCACAATTGGTGAATTAGGATAATCAAATACATTTATGTCCTTAAGTTTGTAATATAGTTCACACCATGGGCTTTCAGTGCTCTCCAAGCTCCCAAGACGGTAGCTGTAGTTGTTGACAGATTAAAAAAACCTATTCCAGGTATGTGAAAGATTCATCCTTATACTACTATTGTTCTAAAACCACTTCTGGTATCAAAATTTGTATTAGTCAGGGTTCTCTAGAGTAACTTCTAGAATGAATCTCTCTCTTTCTCTCTCTCTCTCTGGCTACACACACACACACACACACACACACACATTCACAGGCAGCTGGAGAGAAGGGGAGCATGCAGGTGGTCTTGCCTCATGAACTGGGGCTGAGGAAGATACAAACCCACCTGCTGAGGAGATGTTGCATGGGGTCTTCCGCTTCTGTGGAGGACTCTGCTCACACCTGCTCTC
This sequence comes from Peromyscus aztecus, assembly GCA_902168405.1. Lineage (NCBI taxonomy): Eukaryota > Metazoa > Chordata > Mammalia > Rodentia > Cricetidae > Peromyscus > Peromyscus aztecus. The sequence goes on along the minus strand of CABHPQ010168426.1, from coordinate 14,058 downwards.
ATTAGCCGTGAACAAGACAGGGAAGCCAACAGTGATTCTGACTTGGCATTGGTGGGTGAGGGGGCACAGGAGCTGGTCAGACATTGACGCCGCCTGGCTGTAGCACCCCCACATACAGAAACACCTCTAGTGCATTCCAGGCCCTAGCCGGAAGTTACAGTCCTAAAACTAGTGGTCAAGTTTCTGCACCAGTCATGTGTGCTTTTGTCTCCTCAATGGCTCCGGAATATTCCACGGTGGATTTCTATGTTCATCCTGACTTGCATTTCTTACCTAACCTAGACATGTCTCTCCATCCCTCTTGCTCTGCCCACCTGGGATGGCTATCCTTGATTGCCAACTTGACTACATCTGGGATGTACTACGATCCAGAAATGGAGGGCACACCTGTGAGAGATTAGTTTTGCTTGGTTTGAAGTGGGTGAATCCAGTTCTAGTCCAGACCTTTGAGGTGGGAAGCCACGCACCTTTGACCCGGATCTTGAGGAGGGAAGACACACCTTTAATCTAGGCCACACCCTCTGCTGGAAGCATGGAAGAGGGAAGGGCATGGAAGGACAAGGACATGGAAGAGGGAAGCTTTTGCTTTCTGCCTGCTTGCCCTCCCCTTGCCAGCACATCCATTCCTTCACTGGCATTGGAGTCTACCTGTTCAGGATTCCAGCACATCCTGAAGACCAGCCAAGACATCCAGCCTCGGGGACTGAGCAACTACTGGATTCTTGGACTTTCTGTTCACAGCCGGCCATTGTTGGAATAGCTGGACTGCCTGTAAGTCATTTCAGTAAATCCCCTATATAGAGAGAGCAGTGGTTCTCAACCTTCCTAATGCTATGACCCTTTAATACAGTTCCTCATGTTGTAGTGACCCCCCACACCATAGTTATTTTCATTGCTACTTCATAACTGTAATTTTGCTACTGTTATGAATTTAATGTAAATATCTGATACGAAGGGTATCTGATATGCAACCCCCGTGAAAGGGTTATTTGACCACCCATGGGGTCATGACTCATAGGTTGAGAACTGCTGAATATAGATATATATATCATTCTCCAGCGGTTGTGCCTCATTGGCTAGAATTGGGTCCTGTGCCCAAGGAAAGGGGTCAGAGTCATTCTTCAATGCCATGACTACTTTATAACAATCACGAGCCACTCCGAGGGAATAATGAAGGCAAATAAATTCTCTAGTTAAGACAATGGGCCGCAGCTGTGGGCAACAAGCTGGGGTTGGGCTATCTTCCCACATTCTTCTCCTTACACGGATAGTAGATGCTGGGAAATGAAGGGACCTTTCTAGGACCATACAGCACACAGTCAAAGCAGTCCTAATCTGTGCGATTCTAACAATCAAGGCTAGCAGTGCATTTCAGATCCTAAGGTCCAGGAAAAATGCGTCTTAATCCTCATTATACATCAGAATCACCTGGGGAGTTTGAAAAAGTGTAAGCGTTTGGTTCCCATTTGCTTGGCCCTTTCTACGCAGAGTTTTCCCAGCTGTGATTGTGTTTGGGAGGAGGTAACTTTGGTTTGAACCTGGTTATTCAGGAAAACACCAATCCAGGTGTTAGTCTACAGGATTTGGTAGATGTAATTGAGGTTCATAGCCACCTGACTTGAAACAAGGAGACAATCTTGGAAGGTCTGGGTGGGTGTTGAAAGGCCTTCAGGCTGAGTTGAGCCTTCCTAGCTGATGAAGAAATGGGATATGGACAGTAGCTCCCGCCAGCTTCCAAGAGTTCCAGTCCGCAAATCCTGGTGGCCTGCCCTGTGGATTTCCCATGCCCTAGCCAGCTTGCACAGTTATTCAAGCCAACTTTAGCTGCTACATTTCTAAATGTGCACCTCCCGCTGTCTGTTTATCTACTAGGGGCGTGGCTGATACACACAGCAGGTGGTTTTCATGTGCAGCTCCGGCTGAGATCTGGCAAGCATTTAGCAGTAGTTAATCCAAAGGGCATCAGAATAAAACAAGACCCAGGTCATGCATCATGTTTTCTACCCATGGCCTTTGGTGGCAGTTCCCTCAAGCTGTGACATGGACCACGAGCACATTGTGACGTTTAATTGTTCTCAGGTATGTTGCTCTGTGGACACTGGATTAAATCATGGCCACAGCTCTTATTATAATGTTGGACTCTTCTGGGCATGAACTATAAAATACTATTCAAACAAAAAATGAATCTGGGCCAGCAAGATGGTAAAAGGGGCTAGCTGCCAAGCCTGACTACTTTAGTTCAACACCGGGAGACACACACACACACACACACACACAGTCTTCAAAAAACCTGAATTCCTTCACAGTGTAGCATCGAAAGCTGCGAACTTCTAGAGTTACCTAAACATTGCCCCTCTCCCAGCTTGCTCCTTTCACAGGGAGGAAGGCACTTGCTACAGAAAGAAACACTCACAAAGTTCAGGAAACTGAGGCAGGTCACCCGGGTCCTGAAAGAAGAATAAATCAGATACCCGGGTATCCAAGAGTGCAGCAAGAGTTCTTAAGAGTTTTCAGTTCTCTGTGGATCGCAAACACTTGGAGCGTTTTAGTGATGTTTTGGTTCCAGGGAACTCGGAGACATATCTGACTTTGCTTTCTGCTGCCACAGTTCGTTTGGGGGCTGGTGGCATTGGGGACTTGCTTTGGCCTCTGCCCTGCATTGCCATCCTTACGTTCCCCGAGATCCTCCACCTGCAGCCCAGCCCCCCTCCCCAAAGGGGGATGGCCGTGAGGCTAGCAGACGGGCGCCCTCAGGTGGCCGCATGCTGTAGTCGCCGCTCCCTAGGCAAGCGCTTGTTTGCTGAAAGCTGCTGTGAGATCTAGTGTGCTCTGATTTTTTCCTATAAAAGGCACCGATGCACACACGCTCATTAGACCTTTGATGGGCTGCGAGCAGCTGCCTTTTTGTATATTCCGTCTCTAGCCATCGTGTTTGACCCCAGTCGCTCCTGTCAACCCGTCAGCTGTCGGCTTCAGCTGTCACTCAGGATTCTGAAGCTGGTTCGTTAAACACTGTGTGTCAAGTGGTGCCATTTCTGGTTTATTGAAGAGCAACCCTGTGCATTCCTGGCTTTTAACTTGCAGCAGGGGAGATAGACAGTGACGATAAACAACAAGAAATACTCTTGCAGAGTAGCTACATGGTGGGTGGTGAGTTGTTAGTAAGGTAGAGAGGGTCCCAGACCAAAGTAGGGGTGAGGCTAAAACCTCAGAGCAAGGCTTGAGGGAAGGGAGCAGATGGAGTGAGCCACGGAGATGTTCCGGGGAGGAACATTCCAGGTAGAGAAAACCTGCAAAGGTCCAAAGTGAGATACTTCCTGACAGGGTTAAGGACCAAGAAGCCCGCCCCCAGAGACGTTCCTTAATGTGTTTGTGTGGTTTTCAGCTGGGAACATAGGAACAAACAAAACAAATTCCCTCTCATGTGGAATCTTCACTATGGTGAAACAGGGGTCGTAACAAAGGGCCAGAGAGTGTTCAACGGATGACAAAAGGGTGTCAGTTGCGCTCACTAGAACACATTCTCTAGTAAACAGCCCTTTCTACTATCCAGAGGACGGGGTCCCTGCTTCCCACCCCTGGAGAACAAATTGTGTCGTTCGTATGTTTGGGCTGAGGACATATCGGGCAGCAGCCTTCCAGTTTTACCTTAGTCCCAGAAATGAGACAACCAGGGATGGAGAGATAGCTCAGCCATTTGGATCACTGTGCCAGGAGGTGGTGACATAGGTCTTGAGTCCCTGTACTCAGGAGGCAGAGGCAGGTGGATCTCTGTGAGTTTGAGGCCAGCTTGGTCTACAGAGTGAGTTCCAGGACAGCCAGGGCTACACAGCGAAACTCTGTCTCGAAAAACAAACGAACAAAAAGACACTTGTTGCTGGACCCAAGTTCAATTCCCAGCACCCAGATGGTGATTCACAACCATCTGCAACTCTAGTTCTGGGAGACCCAATACCCTCTTCTGATCTCTGCGGACACCAGGCATGCACATGGTGCACGTACATACACTCATACATAAAATAAAATAGATAAATCTAATAAAAACAAAAAGAAACAAGAGGGTCATGTATCTTCTCTGCAGAATACAGCCTCGGGATTTTCTTCTGTACTCCATTGCTCAGATCTAAGCCCCAGCACCCATACCAAGAATGAACCTGTGCAAGGATGGGCCAGTGTCATAGCATGGAAAGCCTTAGATAGTTAAACTTCCTAGTTCAATGAAGCAAGTCTGGCAGCCAGAACCAGAGCTGGCTCTCAGAGCCCCACCCAGCCACATAGCCAAATGCAGATTCTGGGCACAAGACCAAAGTGAGTTCAGGCCGCCTCCCACTGTCTTCTCAGATCAGAAGGCCACCAGTGATTAAGGGCAGCTTAGCTGATTGGCTGTGGTTAACGGCAGCTAAGCAGCTGTGATTGGCCAGGGGTCAGCTGTCTGTTACAGTCGGCAGCTCTTTTGCAGGATTTCTTGTTGCGTCTGTAACTAAGTTAGGTTAGAGCTCCTTAAGAAAGGGCTTGAGTCTGGAGGGTTCCTCTGAGAAAAACTGGTTGAGTTTGACAAGTGATGGATATCTGGGATGAGTCTACGCTGGCTCTGAGGAGAAAAGGAAACTACAGAGGGGAGATCCCTAAGGGTGAAGCTGTCACTGTCCCAGCAATCTAGATTCAGATTCTAGAGAGCCTCTTGTGCCCCATCCCTTTGGCCATCGATTATTGACACCATGGGCTCTAAGGCATTGGGACTTCGCTGAGAGTCTCAAGCTGGGGGAAGGGAGAAGCAAAGCCTTGACGCCAGCAGAGGAGGAACCATCTCTGCTCTCTGCAGATGAGATGTCACTTCCGACGACTGGCCACACTCCAGCGGAAACCACCATGGACAGACCGCACCTTGACCAGGACTCGGCTTTATTTCAACTTAAACATCAGGACTTCTAAGATGGACGTGGGAGTCGTGGGTTCACTAAGCCTCTCTATTTGTTCCTCTTCTCTGTGCAGCCACATTGAATGAATCTCCCCTCTCCATTTTCCACTACTACGTGTTTCTATAACTAATACATTGAGCCTAGCTTCTCAGGGCTGCTAGGGCCCAGGATTATGCTCTAAAAACTCCAGTAACACGAAGCCCTGGGGGACTGGAGAGATGGCTCAGTGATTAAGAGCACAAACTGCTTTTCCACGGGACCCCATGTTGGCTCCTAGCACCCACAGCCAGTGGCTCACAACCACCTAAAGCTCCAGCTCCAGAGGGATCCGGTACTTCTAGCACCCAAGGGCACCTGCACACATGTATTACATACCACCACCCGCAACTGAAATAAAATAGTCTTGAAATAAGAGGAAGAAGAGCAGCAGCACCAGCTATGTAGTGAAAGTCTAAGTCTCCAGAATACTTAAAGGGTGGGGCAGGTAGATGAGGGGAATGAGCTGGTACTGAATAGGCAACACTGTCCAGTACTGAGGATAGCAGGTTAGTGGTGTGAAACGTAGGAGGCCGTTAATGAATTCATCAATCAGAACACTGTTGCCATTGGTGGCAGCAGAGAGCCGTGAGCGGACTAGGAAATACACAGTCCATAAGGAGGAAAAGACACAGTTTGTGAAGAGCAGGAGTGAAGATCACTTAGACGGGAAAACTGGAGCACGAGATGACACTTAATGAGTCTTTTCTTCATGGGCACAATCAACAAGCAATTCCAGCTCATGGATGAGAAAAGGCATATTTTGGTAGAATGCCATGTAGCTTATGGCAAAGTCTTCAGTCTGGGGTTGTTTCCAAAGAAGTATGTGCCTCTGGTGGTCTTGGTGAGGGGCTCATTTTCCAGATCAATTTGGTTCTGAAACTGACCACACACACACACACACACACACACACACACACACACACACAAGCATCTACCTCACTGAATAGGCTGTAGAAACATCTGGGCCTCCACAGGAACACGAAGAATGGAAAAACTGGTGTTGGGACATTTTCTAGGATAAAGGCTGCATTAGATATTTAATGTGAGTCTAGTTTTTACATTTGATTAATATTTATTAAACATCACAACATAGCAATTACAACATTGCTAAGTTGGTGATAATGATAAGGATAGAAAACTTTAGAAATTTTTGTAATCATAAGAGAGGAAATTAAACTTTGACTCTTTCCTTTTGGAAGCTGACATGCTATTCCTATTGAGGAAGACTCAGAGGCTACAGGACCATATGAGCCATGACCACATCATCACTATGAGGTTCATTTTGAAAAGTATCCCCCAAGTTACTCTGAGGAAAGTTGCTATAGGGCATCATCACGATATTGGGATGCCTTTGCCTTACCTGTTAAGCTTGATACAAACGTAGTAATTATTCAGCTAGTATGCACAAGTAAATGCTGCCCCAAACAAGATTGGAGCTGCCTCATCCTGGACTTGGTACCATCAGAGTGTTCTGAAGTTGTAGAAGATGCTGAACCTGCCTGTCCTGAGGAAGGCCACCTTTTTCAGCAGACGAACTGAGGTTAAGGGTCTTGGAGGCACCTGTAACCTTGGGAGGCTGGAAGGCACAGATCATTAAATGCCTTGAGGAATTTTGGAAAACATACATCTATAATGTGATATTTAAACCTTTTAAAGGACGAAATTCTTAAGTGATGTCTCCATTAGGACTTCATATGAAGTTCTTGAAGTGAAGTTGAGTTCATAATAAAGTTGTTACTGAAGAAAAACAAAACAAAGCCCCATGAAACCCAACCTACCACAGTAAGGTGTACTCTGATGAAATTGACCCGAGGATTTGGAATGTTTGATCATAACTTAGAACATATACAATTGTAACCCAACTGTCCCACCTGCCAAGTGATAGAGGTGTTTAGGATATTCCTAACAGCTTAAAAAAAAAAAAACCTGAAAAGTGAAAGTTTTCATGCTTGTAGAGTTTTGGTTAAATAAAATATCTTCATGATAGGATACTACACAGCCTTTAAGAGAATGAAAGGGTGTTGACATGAGACTGACAAAATACATTCACTTAAAAGCAAATGAAGAATATACTATCATCTGCGTGCAATAGACATGGAATTATGTTTGTAACTACACACGACTATGTCTGAAAAGCTAGGCCAGCACTGGTGTCATAAATGCCTGTGGGGAGGAGGAAGGAAGTTGAACACAAGAGAAGAGAGTATTTTGTTTTGTTTCAAGAGCATATATTATATACTCAAGAAATGTTATTGTTGGAACCCTCCTCTTTGGGGGTGGGGGTGGTAGGCTGTAGCTAAGAGGAAGAGCACTTCCCTGGCATATGCAGCAGCCTGGGTTTAAGCCCTGACACCACAAAACAAAAACAAAAACAAACAAACAAACAAAAAAAAAACAAAAAAAAACCCCCAAAACCAAGCCAAACCATGGTCTTTATACCAACTCTGATTCAACAATGTTGGAAACATATTTTATCAAGTTGGCTAATTCCTAAACTATCTTAACCTGAAATTTCCCCTCTCTTTCAGTAGAGTGCGTGAGTTTGGTTATTACATTTCACTGTGAATTATTGGTCAAGTCAACCACCTCTATGGCCCCAGATTCTTCATTGGAAAATGATAAGCTTAGAGGAGGGATGACCTCCAAACATCTTTCTTTTGAAAGATGCTGTGATTATGGCTCTCCGTTGTGTGTTCAAAAAGAAAAATAGTACAATAACTTGGCAGGTCAGATAGTGTGCTTTGGCTATGAGAAATGAGTAAGGCTGAGAGATGGCTTTGCGAGGTAAATGCTTAGCGTGTGAGTGTGGGGACCTGAACTTGGATACCCAGAACCCACGCAAACTGGACACAGTAGCTCACGTCTGTAACCCTGATGCTCCCATAGTGAGATCAGAGACAGAGACGTGAGACTCTGGAAGCTCGTGGGCCAGTTGGTCTGGTGGTGGACACAACAGTTTACAAACAAGAGACTCTGTCTCAAACAAGATGGAAGTCAAGGGCTGACACCCAAGACTGACCTCCATACATGTGTCATGGTACATGCATGCCCACATATACATGAACAGACACACAGACATCAGGCAAACGAAAAATCTTTTTGAGTCATTAAAAAAAAAAAGGACCCCTGTACAATTAATATTTTCACAAAACACTGCACTCCTTAACCACACTTTAAAATTCCCTTTCATTTTTCTTCTGTCTTTGAAGCGCCATAGGAACAATCAAAGAAACAGACTTGACTGAAGAAATTTATTTACTTTTTCCCCTAGGTACATAGATGACAGAATTATAGACAAGTTTTGATACACAGGAAAACCCTCCTGTCCACCTTCCTTTTTCTAAATGGATCATCACAATAATTTTTTTTTTTTTTACAATTTTTAAAACAATACACAGCTTTCTTGGGCTGAAGCAATTGCAAGAACGTATTGGTATTGGTATATTACAGCTACTTACAATGTTTAAGAACAGTAATGGAGAAAAATAAGTTATTTAAATATTGATTTCATATACAGAAAGTGCAATGTTGTTAGTTGTCATAGAACTTGCTTGACAATTTGTTTCTCTTTTCTATCAATTTAAAAATCAAGATAACTTGGACGCAAGACAGTTAGATTTTTCTGGAACCTCACTCAGTCCGCACACAGCAGTGACTTGGGAACCTACCTCTGTTCCACTGCAGTTGTGAAACACACTACGCTGTGTTGGGGGATATATTTCTCACAGAGGAATCATTTCCAATTTCATCCACACCTGGGGTTAGGACAGAGAAAAGGGCCCCCAAATACGCAAGGCCATGAAAAGCTATTTGCTCTCGTTATCTGGGAATGTAAAGAGTAGTTTGGGCAGCTGTTTTCTCTGCAGACAGCTGTGACGCACAAATCACACACACTCTGGGTAGCTACCTGAGCTGAAACGCCTTTCCAGGTTTCTTTTGTGCTTTCCAAAGACAACAATTTTCAACGCCACTCAAAATTCTGTACCAAATGCAACTGATCAAAACTGGATCTTGCTAAAGCCTGCTACCTGTCCACCAACAGCCACAGGCAGCCCCAAGCCACCTCAGCGCCACACACCAACATTCAGGCTTTATTCAGACCAAATGAATTGTTAAAAGCAAACAAAAACCAAACAAACACTAAAGATATATTAGGAAGAAAAAAAAAAGAAAGAAAAAGACAACCTCAGCCCCTTCAGACATTCACACTAAACTCATGGTCCCTGAATTTAACTCTCCATGCAAAGGCAATGATTTCCAGAGTGATAAAACTATTGTTTGGCATTCTCAAGACCTCTGGTGCTAGTTTGACTGAAAAGAAAACCCTACTCTGAGAATGAACTAAAACATGGAATTCACATGAGGTTTCTCTTTCTCCCTTGTTACCTCTAAGGTGACTTTTTGTAGTCTCTTTGCTCAGCAAAAATCATGAGCAGATTCTGTTATAATGTTAGGCCAGGGTTACTTCAAAGCATGGGGAAAAGCCTATTTTCTAATACCAGCCCCACAACAGAATGGGAAATTACCAGGATGCTGTAGCTGGCTGAGAACCCTGCATCCCCACCCATTAGTTAGTTGGGCTATGCCACAACCCAGGAGGCCCAGCATGAGCTCTTTTTTTAAGAGTCCAATAGGAATCTGGGGGGTTTACCTTTTTTTTTTTTTTTTGGTTTTTCGAGACAGGGTTTCTCCGTGTAGTTTTGGTGCCTGTCCTGGGTCAAGCTCTGTAGACCAGGCTGGCCTCGAACTCACAGAGATCCGCCTGCCTCTGCCTCCCAAGTGCTGGGATTAAAGGCGTGCGCCACCACCGCCTGGCTGGTTTAACCTTTTCCTTCTAAATTGCCTCAACTTCTTCACATGGCATCTTATAGAAGATGGTGGAATGGAAGAAACATAACATTGTTACTCTAAATGCATGCCAAAATATGAAAAAAGTAAAATAAAAAAAGACATCACCTGAGAATGTTCTTTTACTCAGAGACATGGATTCAGCCACATAAAGCATATGGTCAGGATGGCTTTGTTATTAATAAAATCACTTGTGCCCTCCTCTCCTGTGGGAAATCGTGTTTTAATAACCCAATGAAATATCAGAGGATTTTTGATCCGGGCCTCGAGTTCAAAATGCTTCTATGGTAACTTGAGACTTCACATAGTGCTTGTGAGAATGTGAAGAAAAAACACTTGGTAAGCAATGGGGCCTGAGTACCTGTCTAAATTTGCTGACTGCTAGAAAAACCAGACACTAGACAAGAAGAGGATGGGATACGCTGAAATCACAGTTGGAAAAACCATTGAAAGTATGCAATATTTCCCACACAGCTAATGTGGTTTGTCTGGCTCCATAATGAACCTCTGTTTGAATTAAAATAAGTAACAAATGAAAGATAAAAAACAATTATAGAACTGGCCAAAAAGAAAAAAAAAGTGAAACAAACAAACAAAAAACTGCATGTAAACTACTTCCCTTTTAAGAAAAAACAAATCTTTCTGAAATACGCAACATTACAATGACTTTCTGCGAAGGTGATCCATTAGCTGACGACTGCATTTTGGAATGGATGTGGTCAGGATTCCACATAAATGCTGCAACTTCGTGGCCACCATGACGGCCACTGACTAACGTGAGTAGAAAGAAGGGCAGTTACTACACATGCCCCTCTGTGAATCCAGATGGACTTTTACTGAAATTATAGTTAGTTTAAAAGCTAAAAGTCAACATGAAATGTGTGTCTGGTAGTCACCTCTATAAAATAAACCATGTTAGAATGAGAAAAGGCTATTTTTGCTGGAAACACCCCCAACACGTTAGACGGCAGTCTAAGCTGAAGATTTGGAACCTAGGGTTAAGGGTTGTGGACACTAGATAGATAACTGATTAAAAGTTTATATTAAGGCAAATAAAAGTAATTGCTAGGAAGCAATTAAAATGTCCCTTGTTTATCTACAGGAGAGTAGGACTGTTCTGGGTGTACTCAGCTGTTCTCGATTTTGAACAAATGAGGATGGTCCATAGTGTACAGTAACTCCAGAGTCTGTTGCTTTGGCCTAGCTCAGCCCATCGGGCTTCAGCATCCAGCGGGGTGACCAACAGGTGGACGAGAGCATGATCAGACAGGAGTGGGCTGCCTCGTCCGCTCCTCCTAGCCCTCTGCCAGCACAAAGACAGACTGGATGCACAGGGTTTGCAAGAACTTGGCATCTTGGCTCTTCTGTGTCTGAAAAGAAAACTAAGTGCTTGTCTTGCCTTTGGGGATCAAAAAGAACCATACTGATTTCCTTGGAATAGGGGGTCCTTTTTCCTCGGTTCTGGTCCTAATCCTGCGATGTGTGAGCCCCTCACAGGGACTTCCTTCTGGGTCAGGTCAACCCCAGCAGATATGGAGGGATTGTATCAGCTTCGTAAGCACAGTGGAAGGCTGGCTCTTGTCCAGGGAGGGTCGTGGCACGCCTGGCTACATGGCCTCGGGGCTTGGTGGCAGTTTGAAGAGTCTGGCTGCAGATATGAGCTTCCTTATGTGTCGCTCCTCAGTGATGCCGGCCTCCTGAAGGCAAGTGTGGGACAGGGAAGGCACTTGGCTCAGCATGCTGAACCCTGCGTCAGAAAGGGTGCTGGTGTACATGGGCAGGCCAATGGAAATGAGCCAATCCGACATGGATGCAACACATCCCGGAGAGAGGGGCTTTCTGCAGATTTCCGTGAGCCCACCACTTGGGATCTGGGTAAATAAGAAAAGCCATGTCATGAAGATTGCATAGGTACCGTGGGAGGGTTACTTTTTGTATGACTAAAGGGGACAGTACTGAGCTACGCTACGCTAAGAGATGTCAAACGTTAAGAACGCTTTGGAAAAAATGAAAAAAAGATTTTTAAGGAATTATTCTAAAAGATTCCAGAAGGAATCTGGGATTAGATCAAACCCTAATTATGTGTGTAAGGCTCCAAGCTGTAGACATTTACATATATCCTATTATCTTTGTCCCCATGAAATCCTTTGACTAAAGTGAACTGCAGAGACAAAGTTGTATGACCATGTTGAAAAGGATGCTCAATGGGAAAGGGTTTTTATAAAGTGTGTTTTCTACTATATTTTGACCCTGTATTAACAACAAGAAAATTAAATATTTAAATGTACACGGTCAATCAACAATTTAAAATATAATAATATCAAGAGTTGACTAGGGCAGAGAAATGGAAGTTAAAACCTTATTGTTAGGTACATAAAATTTCAGAAGATGTGCAGGGTGTAAAAGACCACATAATTTTGTATAGTTGTGCATGTACTCATATTCAAGAAAGTGCACATCATATGCATGGAAGCCAGAGGGCAGAGGTCAACCTTCCATGTCCTTACTTAGGAGCTGTTCATCTCAAACAGAGCTTCTAGCTTTCATTTGGAATTGACTCACTCAGCTAGGCTGGGTGAGCTCCAGAGATCCACTTGTCTTTGCCTCCCCAGCCACACAGAGGATTACAAGTGTGGGCCATGACACCGAGATTCTTTTCCCATGGGTTCTGGAGATAAGACCTGGGTCCTCAGACTTGTGCTTTTTTGCTCGCTGGCCATCTCTCCAGCCCTGATTTTATACCATCTTGATGATGCAAACTCTCATAAAAGAATAAAAATCCTCAGCTATTATTGGAAAGCCCATAGATAATGTGTTTTTAAAAACAATGTGCTGCCAGGCGGTGGTGGCGCACGCCTTTAATCCCAGCACTTGGGAGGCAGAGGCAGGCGGATCTCTGTGAGTTTGAGGCCAGCCTGGGCTACAGAG
>CABHPQ010168425.1:0-47380 GCA_902168405.1 Peromyscus aztecus | reverse complement strand
CAGAGGTGGGTGGATCTCTGTGAGTTTGAGGCCACCCTGGACAGAGCAAGTTCCAGGACAGCCAGAGCTACACAGAGAAAAAAACCAAAAAAAAAAAGAAAAAAAGAAAAAGAAAAGAAAAACAAAAAAGAGAGAATAAAGAAAGACAACATGTTAAGAGTGTTAGTTTAATAAGAATCCTGAGGTTGAGGATGGAGATGAATAGGTAGAGTGCTTGCCTAGCATGTGCCAAGCCCTGGTGTGGATTCCTAGCACTCCAGCATGGTGACCCACACCTATATACCAGCACTTTGGAGTGTGAGGCAAGGGAATCAGAAGTCCAAGGTCATACTCACATACATAGGACATTTAAAATCAGCCCGGACTGCATGAGATCCTGTATCAACAAAAAGGGGGGCAGGGATGAAAGGAATCCAGCATCTCTCCATCCCAGTGTTTTGAGGTCATAAGGGAGCTACTCAGGCTCTCTCCTGCCTCAGTTTCCTCAACTGCACAATGAGGTCTTGTCTGTCCCTGTGACCCTCAGCATTGTCACTTGCTCATGCTGCTATAGCTAGAGCAGACCAGCTAGCATGGGCTTCAGCTTACCAAGCCTGTGGAGGGGCTCACGGCGGTGCTAGCTCAGGCAGGTAGAGAGAGGGCTAGTAGTCAGCCACAGCCATCAGCCAGCTGCCCTGGCTTGTCTTCTCGTTTGCATTCAAGTTCCTACCTTAAATTGCTCACCAAATCAGCTATTTGGACGGAGAGACTCTCATCTCACAGGCTTGTGTTTAATTGGAATAGGAAGGCGCTTCAGGTTGTGGACAGAGACCCATAATGCACTCTGTAGACAGGTGCATGTGTCCCATAACAGCTATTCCAGATATCACTTCTCAGCCATTAAGCTAAGTTCAAGTGCAATAGCTGTTCCGAGTAGCAGACCCCCAAACTACAGTTATTCTAATTGTACTGTTCATGTGCACATAGAAATAGTAATTCAGGTAACACAAAATAGAGTTCCTGCCTTATAAGGAACAACGCAAGCAAAAGGACACCTTTATTGTTTGGCACACGGGATGGGGTTGTAAGCATGGCCTTATTTGTTTGAGTTCTTTGTTTTGGTTTGGTTTTTTTTTTTTTTGGTTGGTTTTTTCCCTCAGTTTTGGCTTAATTTGCAAGAATCATCTCCAGCCTTCTACTTTCATGTAGGGCTTCACCTAATCATTCATGACAAACAGCTATCTCTACTTAGGAGGTAATTACACTATCTCCTGAGGCGGCAATTAATTACTGTGGCTGACAGGAAGTTATTCAGTATCTAACCTCAACCCTTGATGAAGTCTCAATCCAATATATCATGTAGCAACTTCTTATGTGATGTTCTCCAAGTCTCACAGACTTCAGATATGTTGGTCGCCCTGGGGCCAGTGGGACCCTATTTGCATGCAACTAGTGGATTTGGCTTGGGAGGCCCCTTTCTCTGCTGTGCCCTTGGGACCTCTCCTCAGTTTGAGCTTTGGGACTCCTGTCTTGTTCCCACTGTCACTGGAATACCCAACACTATCTTTGGAGACTCCCAGAATACTGGCCTCCTCTATAGTGTTCAGGAGCCCACCTGTCTTCCATGGAATGGGCTTTGGAGCAATAATAAATAGCTCCTGGAGGGGACCAGAGGCCCCAATACATTCCCACAGCTATGCCAACACAAGAGATATTTGTGCCAGGAAGTATGTATTAGTAAATTAAAGGGGGCAACTAGAAAATACCTAGTAGAATAAAATCCTCATTTCATGAGTTGATAAATTGCCTTGCCACGTCACAGATAAAAGCCCCTGTCCCAAAAGATTCCTGGAACAGTCACATTCTATGCATGTATCTAGGTAAATTTCCCCATCACAAGTGAGTGTTAAGCTGTTAATATGTACGAAGTGATTTAGAGTATTAAAAGCTTTCTAAAACACTGGCTCAGATTAGGAGAATTTATTCAAGTTAATTCTGAGTCTTGGGGGACTCAGAGAAAAGGAAATGTTTTAAAACAGCATTATGTTAAGGGGACCACAGTGTCCTGAGTAACCTAAGCTGGCCTAGAGAAAAGGCTTCCTATGCAGGATATCCCACCAAAGGTCTCTGGTACTCATTCATGGCACAGGCAAAAAGGAGACTTCTACTCTGGGAGGGAGATCTCCCAGAGAAGATGAGAGGCAGACACACTGTATAGCAATGACTTGGCCTGAGTGGGAGCATTAGACTATGAAGGGGAGAGACTGCTTCAGGCTCCTGAGTTTGCAGCATCTTGGACTCCTCTAAGCAGATTTTAAAGGATGCCCTATGCAATGGCCATTCTTGGTTGCCAACTTGACTATATCTGGAATTAGCTAAAACCCAAAAACAGAGAGCATACCTGTGAGAGATCTTTGCTTGATTTGAAGTGGGAAGAGTCACTTCTAATCCAGATCTTTGAGATTGGAAGACAACAACCTTTAATCTGAATCTTTTGAGCTGGGAAATCCCACCTTTAATTCAGGCCACACCTTCTGCTGGAAGCCTATATGAGGACATGGAAGAAGGAAGCTTTTGTTCTTTGCTTGCTTGCTTTCACTCACTAGCAAATCTATTTCTTCATTGACATTAGAACCTACTTCTTCAGGCTTCTGGAATATACTGAAGATCAGCTGAGATATTCAGCCCCATGGACTGAGCAACTACTGGATTCTTGAACTTTTCATTCATAGCCATCATTGTTAGATTAGCTAGACCACAGCCTATAAGTCATTCTAATAAATCTTCTTTCTATATCTATAGAGGGATTCATTCTATAAGTTCTGTTACTCTAGAGAACCCTGACTAATACACCATTTGTGTCTCCCAGTATGCCTCAGGCAGGCATCAGATGGATGTAGGACTTGGCCAGCAGGTAGCATCTTGCTGTGAATTAAAAGGCATCTCTCCCCATATGGGTATGGCCCCTACCAGCTAGCACATCCAGAAAGGGACTCCCTGTGGGTAGAGTTATCCAAACAATGTGTAAATCACACAAAAGAACACAAATATGGTTCAAAATCATATTTGAGATATGTGTGTGTGTGTGTGTGTGTGTGTATGTTTGGGTATTGAATAAACCAAATTTATACCAGGGCCTGTGGCAATATGGCCCATGTTGCAGTTATATTTGAGAATTTCTGATTATATTTAATTATTATAATTTCTAATTATATTTTAGAATTTCTAAATATCATAGCCAATAAAGAATTGGTTAACAGGACAGAAAGAAAGGAAGGTTATAAGAGACCCATTGACTATTTCACTTTGTATTCAAGAAACTTGGTGGCATAAATAAGATGCAATTGTCCAAGAATCTAGTTCAATGCAGCAAGCGATTGAAATTTGCAGAATGTGTGTCTGTATACATATGTTGTACATACATGTGCTGGACTCTGGAGGTAGCAGAACCAGTTCCCAGAAGCCACTTATGCTCAACTGCCTTAGCTAAGGTTCTCAAAGGAACAGAAATGATAGAATAAATGAATATAAGATATAGATATATATGAAAGAGAGAGAGATGTAATATATATGTACACACACACACACACACACACACATATGGATTTATTAGACTGGATCACAGGCTGTGGTCTAGCTAGTCCAACAACAGCTATCTCACAGTGGAAAGGCCTAGAATCTGGTAGTTGTTAACCCACAATGCTGATGTGTCAGCAGTCCCGACCTGACCTGGCACTGGGGTTCTAGAGGTTTCCTGAAGAGCTGCTGGTCTTCAGTCTAGGTTGGAATCTCACAGACGTTGGTTCTAATATTGGTAATGGGATGCCTCAGCAACAGCATAGATTAACTTGTCGGTGAGACTGAGGGCAAGGAGACCAAAAGCAGAAGATTCCATCTCCTATGGCCTTTTATCCAGACTGCCACCACAAGGTATGGCCCAGACTTAAGATGTGTCTTCCTGCCTCAAATATTCTGATTAAGAAAATCCCTCACAGAAGTGCCTAGCGTCTTGGGTTTTAGTTGACTGTGGTTGAAGTCAACTTGACAACTGATACTGGCCATCACAACATCTTTTTCCATCTCTGCTCAGGAACTTCATGTTTATGTCATGAAACAGACCATGCCAAGAGCACTTGTGGGGTTGGCTCTTTTTTATGGGGGAGGCTAGAGAGAAGACCACCCATAAGTACACTGTCTGTGGTATATGATTATCATATAGTCCAGCAGAGGTCGCTGAAGGACATGGTACTAAGTTGTTTTTGTAGGCTGCCTTGGGTAACAGACAACCAACATCTATGTGTCATTTCATCTTTGGAGTTGTGTTGTATATTCTATATATTTGGGCCATCAATATAACTAGAACACATTTTATGCCTGTATCAATAGCATCATCTGAGATATCATCAAATTGACTCACCTAGAGTCAATTTATAATCCTATTTTTGTCAGTTACATCTGTTGATTATTTGATAGTCAAGTAACAGCCAACACATTTTTAGAATCTTTGGATAGAACACAAATTTGTAGATTAAAATAGTTGCATTTCTAATATGCATTGGATATAATAATTATTCCAAAATTATTACTTTATATACATGAGTGGTTTGCTTGGGTATATGTCTGTGTACCACATGGATGCAGCTAATGCAGAAACCAGAACAGGATGTTGGATCCCCTGAGACTGGAATTACAAATGATTGTGAACTGTCATGTGGGTACTGGGAATTAAACCTGGGTCCTCTGCAAGAACAGCCAGTGCAGCTCCTCAGCCAGTTCTCCAGCCCCTGAATGTAACAGTTTTAATAACATACAGCCTTTAAAGATCCCAAGTGCTGAAACATTGAGTCCACATGGGAGCTCCTCCTTTGTTCTTACAGCATTTAGGTTTTGAAAACTGACTGACTCTTTCTCTTTCCTGATAGTCTAAATTTTTCTTGTTTTCTTTCTGATCCTTTTCCCTTCTCTCTGATGTTATAGAAAAAAACTATCTTTCTGGTTCACTGTCTACAAGGGATGATATTACCATCGTATTTTTACACTGTTGCCTTCTGAAGCAGTCACTGAATTCTTCCCGTAGTCTCTCTTGCATCTCTGGTTAATCTTTCAGAAACACAGTCAGGTAATTCAAGCTGTAGCTTCTGTGACTGAAGCATATACAAAGTTTTGAAGAATGGGAACAATTAGGGAGGCTCAGGGGACTGGAATTCATTTAGTAGGCCTTCAAGGAACACAGCTTTCTGATTTGCTTCTCCTTGTGGTACCATCCTTGGCTTTCCTGTCTTCCTAGGACCGCTCAGCGCCCAGCCTCCTTGTCAAGCCTTCTCTGGAGACACTTCACATACACCCCATGCTTGCTCATTGTAAATCCAGTGCTTGCTGAAGCTCATGGCACAGGGCTAGAAGCGCCCCACACTATCTGAAACCGATGCAGAATCGATGGTAAAAGCCTTGAGGGACATTTTTAATAACTTTGGAGTCTGGTTTGCTCCTTAATTTCCAACATGAAATCAAGGGCTCCTTGTAGTAGGAAAGGATTAGACTTAAACCATCTTAAACTTAAAATGAAGACAGAATTCAATAGTGATTGTGACTACAGAGCATCCGAAGTAGTCGCGACGGATGGGAAGACTCCAGATCTGCAGAGTGAATCAGCAGCTTAGCCAGTTCAAGCCAGAAGTACCAATCAGAAAGCAGGAGCTTAGGTTGACAAAATTATGTCAGATGGCAAGACATTTGCTCCTCGATAGATGCCACTCAAAACCTAAAGGATTCCAGCTGCTGGAGAAGCCGTTCATTATGTGTTACAGCCGAAGTCACTTAGCATGCTCTTTCCCCCATTTCCAATGGCCTGGTGCTTTGTGTTTTCATTCCTGGTAATGCTGTCGTTACCAGGCCCTAAGGTGAGGTACTCTCCTTGCCAAGCAGCCACGTTTGTCAGCAGTGAGGCACAGTTTTAGTTTCGTGTTCGGGTAATCTACAAACCTGTATTCTATCACCATGCAACCACCAGGATTTGGTGACATATTGGGAAGGCAGGTTTTCAATGGAGAATATCAGGTTAGACTCTTCTGTCCATTTGAAATCTAAAGCTGCTTTTTATTACAAAATGAATGTTTTCATTGTGTGTGATATTATGTTACACGAGGACATTTTCACATAAGCATATATTGAATATCAAGCATATTCCCCATAAGTCCCTGCCTTCACTTTTCTCCCCTTCATCCCATCTCATTTATCCCCCTTACACTCATACCAGGCATGTGCAACCTGTCACCTGCCGGCCACATACATCCCAGGATGGCTGAGACTGCAACCTAGCAGACTTGTAGATGACAGTGCTCTATCATGTCAACAGGTTGGACATCCCTGCCAGACAGTTTTGCCTCCACTTCATGTCCTACGTGTTGTGTGATGCTCTCTTCCTACGGCTGCAATAAAACACTCTACAAAAGGGAGAAAGACTTTCTGTCGGCTCACAGTCCAGCCCAGTGGGGAAGTCAGGAGTGCAGGGGCATGGAGCATCTACATGCAGCTTCTATACTAGAGAGAGATGAATTCATGCATGCTGCTGAGTTCCCTGTGTCCGTCTACTCCACCCAGAGTCCCACTGAAGGACAGCCCCACCCGCACTGTACAGGTCTTCCCAACCTACTTACTGCAATCAAGATAATCCCCACAGACATTCCCAATGGCCTGTCTCCCAGGCAACCCTACAGTCTATCAAGTTCACAACACTAATCATTGCATATACATACATAACTCTCTGTATCCATTTAAAATCCCAGATCCATGTGTGAGAGAAAACATGATATAAGTGTTTCTGAGTTTTGATTAATTCACTTAATATGATTATCTTCAGTTGAATCCATTTCCTCACAAATAATATAACTTTGTTCTTATGCTCAAAAGCCACACTTTAAAAATATTGCTGATATTTATTTCTTGTTATTGCTGTAAAATTCTTACAAACTTGAAGACTTAAGCTATCCCAAACTTGTTATTATAACATTTAGGTGAGCTACAAATTTAATATGGCTCTAAATTGACTAAAACTGGGGTGTGAGCAGGGCTGTGTCCATTTTCAAGGTTCTATAAAGAATTCCTTTTCTAGCTTCTAATAAATGTCTTCCATCTTGTGATCCCTTCCTCCATGTACAAGGCCAGCAAGGTTCCCTCTCCCTGCCCTTTCCTGCTATCCCCCCAACCCCTCCAGGCAGGAAGGGGTTTCTTCTGTGAATGATCTGTGGATTTACATTGGCTTCACCCAAATACAGACAGGCCTCTCCATCCTGAAGTCTACAGCTCTAGTCCCATCTGCAGAGTCCTTTCACTATGTTGGGTACCACTACATCTTTGGGTTCTGGGAATAAATGCACCAGCATTTCTTGAGGGACCATCATTCCACTGACCACACCCTTCATAAGAGACCACTTAAAAATAACCATCCCTATAGATGTGGCTGTATCTCAAGCCCAGCTACTAGGAAGCTGCTTATCATGCTCCATGGTCCTTCACACACAGAAGGAAGCTTTTCTTGACTTGGATGCTATGCTCACTATCTCTCTCCCCAGTCACTCTGCAGATATCAATCACAAAACCTCAACAACATAGAGAAATCAAACTCTTTTTACTCCTGAGTCTTTGGTCCAGGTAGACACTCTGCTCCTGCTGATTTGGTCAGGGCTTACCTCAGTTGTCCCTAGCCAGCCAGTCAGTGGGTGGGTTAGTGGCAGCCTAGCTCATCTGTCACATGAGGCCCTCCCTGCAGGGCAACCTGATCCCTTGTGGTAGGGACTGGAATCTGAGAGGGCCGTGGTGGGCAAGGTCCCCTGAGCTACAGTGTATCAGTTTTACCCCATTATTCTAGCCATATCTCAAGACTATTCTGTCTTCAGAGAGTGGCATGTAAGGCCCTGTGTATTGATAGGAGAACTTTATAAAGCCAGGATGGGAATAGGGACCATTTTGTAAACAGCTGTGCCTCAGAAACAAATTGGAACTTTGCATGAACTTAGGACGCCTTTTCCAAATCTAGGCTGACATTCCTCAAATGTTAATCCAGGGACCAACTGTGCTTGTGAGCATATGTTGATGAGAATGTGATCCTACCTGGACTTGGAAGCAGAACAATATGTACTTGGTCCTTGTCTGGGCACCTGCAGGATTTGGGACCTGGTTGGCTATCCTTCCGGCACTTTCTACAGAGATTGTAGTAGATATCCAATGATTATGAAAGAATGGTCTTAGGGGATGAATAATATAAATATAATTTGCCATTCTTCTTACTGTGTTTCAGTGTCTGGAAATCTCAGAGATGATCAGTGATAGGATGGAAGTTCTGGATGGAAACAATTGGTCATCTCATTTACTGCGCAATAGATTTTCCTTCTCCCCTGATGTCATTTGCTGTCCACTTTTATGAGAGTGGGTAATACGGCCATTTTAATCTGGGTTAGAATGAGGTGATCTGAAAACATATAAACATTCCCAAACCTGTTAGAACTGGTGAAGACTTAGCTCTTGGTGCTGATGTCTCAAAGCAACGCAGTGAAATGGGCATAACTTTAATGGGCATGACTTTAATTGATTCGATTTTTATTAGCCTTGCCTGTACTGCATGTCACACACAGACACACGCACACACACACACACACACACACACACACACACACACACACGCTCTAAATAAATAACGCCCCCCCCCACCATGGACTTACTCATCTTTAGTTAAAGCTGTGTCATTTCGTATCTGTGTGGACCTGGGCAAGTCACTCCATCTCTGTGTGTGGTTCTGACAGGAACAGCAGTAACATTAACATGGAAGGAGGAGAAATTTTGAGGTCTAAGGCGGCAGGAAGAGAGCACTTACCTGGGAACCTGGATCGCCCAATACTCCGTCACACATGAGGTTGGAGTCCTGTGGGCCTCACTCCAGTCAATAATCTGTCGGTGTTCCCTCCACAGAGGAAGAGCAACTCTGCTCTCCCGTTAAGAAGGCACCACGATTGCCCAAGGGGCAGGTTTCCTAAGGTGTCTGTAACAAACCTGCTTGGATCCCCTCTCACACACAGAAGGGAACATCTCCAGTGCTCAGATGTCCTCAGCTGGGACTTGAGCAGGGAAGTAACTCATCAATGTGAGGAAAACGTGCTGGCTCATGGGCCCCAAGAGCACAAGCCAGGAGCAGGTGTGCACCACCCTCTCTTCCCTTCCAGCAGTTTTACCCTTCTGGATGCCGCAAACACCCTGGATCCTGTCACTGATTTTAACATGCTTGCCTCCTTGTAATCTTTTGGGAGGAAAAACTGGCTTTAGGCATCATGGGCTAGTTCCACTTGACTGCCCACGGAAGAGGAGCAGCCATGCAGAACCCCAGGTCAGCTTCCAGCTCCTGGCCTGTTGGTCCTTGTCTTGTAGCAGTTAGAAAACAAAGCAGAAATTGGGATGCACAGAGTCCTGCTTGAGCAGTCCTCTGACTGGAAGACCAGTCTGTGGGAAGAATGTCTGCAGGTCCTGTGAGAGGAGGACCTTCACCCTAGGTCCAGAGGAAGGTCATGTTGGGCTCAGACACCCACTCAGGCCTCAGATCTTGCAGAGTAATTTTTTTGTGTCTGCAAGGCTTACAATCATCTTGCCACTAAAAAAAAAAAAAAGTTTGTTAATGATTTGCCTGCAGGTAAGTGGCCCAGCCACTTGATGCAGTACTCACAGAGGCCAGAAGAAAGTGTTGGATACCCTGGACCTGGGGTTGCAACAATTGTGAGCCACCATGTGTATTCGGGAACCTGTCCCAGGACCTCGACAAGAGCAGCAAGTGCTCTTACCCACTGAGCTGAATTTCTAGCCCCAGTCATCTTGTCTTTAAAGAATGGCCTTACTACACACACACACACACACACACACACACACACACACACACACACACACACACACAAATGCTGTGATTCCAAAGTCTTATTTCACACTTAGGGATTGAAACATCATTTACTTGGACAGAAGAGAAAGAAAATCAAACTAAAACAAACACATTTGATGTTTTGAAATATGTGTGTTTTTAAGAAAAACACGCTTTAGAATTTCCCATCAAACCTCCTGTGAATCCCTTACATCAAAGAGACGTGGGGACCACAGCCATTTCCTCCAGCCTGACAGGCTCCATCCTGCTACGCCCACTCATCTGGGAGGAGAGCAGAAGGTTCCAATCCAAGAGGGAGACTCTCATTATGCTTGTGCACTGATAATAGGTGAAGCTATAATCTTGAAAACCCTGGATCTTCAGGGGTCCTTTGAAGATGCACTTCTCCACTTCCTGGAGCTAGTGCTTCTCTGTTTGGTACCTAGCGCATCACAGCATGTGTGAACAGAGAGGGCTGCGGTTGTCTGGGGAAGCTCAGTTGTGAGGACAGTATTCCATCTGGAATTCCAAACCTTCATATTAACCCCGTTTGAGCTGTCGCCGCTGCTGAGACTAAAGATGGTCTTGAGACACCTTCTGGTGGATCCACAAAGCAAGGCTTTCTCCTGGAGAATGCTGAGTTCTGAACAGTTCTGTCTGTTAGGAAAGAAGTACCTGGTATGTGCTGGGCATCCTGGAGGTGCTAGAGACAGGACTGGGTGGTCCCAGCCAGCCATCTCCTAGGTAGTCCCAGCGTGCTTTTAGAAGTACAATAACACATAATGCGCAAAGTGACTATTATTTGTCATGTCTTTTCACTGACAGACAATAGTGAAAATAATGGATTTTGTATGAAAAAATGATGATGGTGATGGTGATGATGGTGATGATGATGGTGATAATGATGGTGATGATGATGGTGATGATGGTGATGATGATGGTGTTAATGGTGATGATGGTGATGATGATGGTGATAATGGTGGTGATGATGGTGATAATGGTGATGGTGGTGGTGGTGATGATGGTGATGATGGTGATGATGATGGTGATAATGGTGATGATGATGGTGATGATGTTGATAACCTTCACAACTGTTCCTTTTATAAATAATTGTGTATGTCTAGGAATTCATACCTCTTTAAAACACAACCTGGGGTAGGGGAATTTTCAAATATGGAGGGCAGAGGAGCCTCACGGAATGGTCACATTAGGGGTTCACACTTCCCATGTTTGGGAATTTGTGGGGGAGACTGAACACAATTCACTCTGTGAAAACTAATAATAATAATAGTTAAGGAAATTAACAAAAACTGGATAGAAATCATATTTGCGAAAGGAAAACAGAAGAGAGAAGGCCATTCAGGAGGTGGCTCAGTGGGTAAAGCACTTGCCGCACAAGCACAAGGCCCTGAGTTCGAGAAGTCATGTACAGTAGCACATTCCTAGAATCCCGGTGCTCCTATGGCCACACGGGAGGCAGAGGCAGGAGAAGCTCCAGGACTGTGCAGGACCGTCGTGGGCAGCAAAGGAGACCCTGCCTAGGGACACCGCAGTTTGTCCTCTGACCTCCACACACGCACGTGCATGCCTACGTGTGCTCACACACATTTGAATGTACCGTGTACACCTACACATGCACACAGAGGTTTCAAAAGAAGGGGGAAAGGAGAAAAGCATACTGTATAATAAATATTTAATCCCCGCAGAATTCAATTTTAAACTTTGTCACCTCATTGAAGACATAAAAATGGAGAAATACCTTTTCCACGCCCTAGCAGTGGGGACATACAGATACGGGGCAGTACTAGTGACCCCATGCCTCATCGCACAGCTACTTCTGTGGTGATCACTGGTGGAGGCATGTTACAATATGTCTACTGAAAAACGACTCTATGGGAAGAAGGGCAATTAGTGTGACTCAACACAGACTCTGTGTGTGTGTGTGTGTGTGTGTGTGTGTGTGTGTGTGTGTGTGTGTGTACACGTGTTTTGTCAAGGAAATATGATTTTATTTTTATTCCATGTTGTATTAGTTCTGTTTCTGTTGCTGTGATGAAATTCAACTTAGGGAAGGGGGGCATGGCAGCAAGCAGCGTGTAGTAGTCGGGACAGAGTGCTGAGGGGTCACACCTCCAACCACAAACACAAAGCAGAGAGCAAACTGGAAGTGGGCTGAGGTGCAGCTCTAATCTCTCAAAGCCCACCCCCAGTGATGTAGATCCCCCAGCAAGGCTGCACCGCCTCCCTAAACAGCGCCACCAACTGGAGACCAAGTGTCAAACGCCTAAGCCTGTGGGGGCACATTTTTCATTTAAACCACTAGGCATTTAAATATATTTCTTCTTAATCTATGTAAGAATCCTTAATCCAATGTGGTTATTAAGAAACCTTTATTGACTTAAAAACAGATGGATCAGTAGATACTTCAGAAAATATTATATACAAATGTATTATCTACAGTTTTTGAAAGTTCTGCATGCAGCTGATTTATCACGGGAATCCTTGTCAACAATAATATTTTAATATAAATGATCTTAGAATAATACATGGGTTGGGTTCTCCACATCTTTATTGCAGAGAAAATAAAATAGAAACTATTATTAAAGTGCACACCAGCATATAAAGCATTCAGAGTTTTGCAAAAGCATTTTTTTTTATTCAGTCCAGCGTTTAGATGTAAATTAAAAAGGCAGCCACTTGTTTTTGTCTGGCTTAGCAGCTAAGGTAGACAATTAAGTTTGAGACTGGAAACCTAAAGTCCCCTGCTCTGGTGTGAAATACCCTCAGACCTAAGTCAGCACTGTCTCTCACTTAGAGTTAGCCTTTCTCTACCAGGGAACAGTGGGCTGCGAGTCCGTGTCCTGTGATGGGCGTGGGGAGAAAGGAGACAGTCTCCACTCAGCCTCCATTCTCCACAGCGACAGAAACTGATGCTGCCAGAGAGGACGATGCTGCCACTGTCTTTGCGGTGCCTTTCCCATTATCCTTGGTCCGACTGTTTACTAGAAACACCAGCTTTCTATAGCCTTAAGACAGTGCGAATGTCTTATGGCGTGCACTTCCAGAAGCTGTTGCAATGCCCTGTAGGGCATCCTAGCTGTTGTCCTAAATTGAGATGACAGTGTTGTTCATATTAAATTGCCTTCTCGCTTGGCTTGGCATGCTGGGATCCATATCTATTAATGCAGGAGTGTCCAAATGTCCTGCTAGGAAAGCAATTTGTTCCTCAGTAGGGTGTCGGGGAAGCAGCTGGTCTAGGAAGCCATCAGAGGTGATGTTAGGGGCAAGTTGTGTTTTTCTTGATTTAATGGAAAATCTTACTGATCCCTCGTCCCACTTGTCCTCTCCACTTGTCAACACGGATGCACATATCCATCAGCCCTCTCCTCTGTCTTCCCTAGCCTGACATGGCTCTCTCGTGGGGAGGCAGATCTTCACACAGCCCAAGCTGGAGAGTAAACATTGTGACAACAACAAACACATGATTAATGGAGTTTTCTAATGCCCTTGGGAGGCAGCGGAATTCGACAGCATTTGGTTAAATGTTAAATTTAAAACCAACGAAACTTTGTATTTAAAAAAAGACTTCTCCAAAAAACATTATATATATAATATATGTCAATTATATATATATATGTATATATATATATATATATTATATATGTCAATACTTGCTCTCCATGTCTCTTCTGCCAGCTCCAAGAAAGCTTTGTTCTAAATGAAACTTGGAAAGTGCAGCAGGCTCAGCTTGCCTGTCTTTTCCAATAAACTGAGCATTCAATAACTAATTCTAACCAGAATGCCAAGAGCAGTGACTGGTCACCAAGCTTCCGTTCATCATGGAGTGCTGACGCTTGTCTGGAAGTAATCCCATAAGCAGGAAGTACTCACCCAGGCTCTCATGGGAAGAGCTGCTGGGGCCCAAAGACAGAAGTGACTCCCAGCCAGTTGGTGGCAGGGGCCTATAATCCTAGCTACTCAGGAGGCTAAAGCAGGATCGCCAGCCCAAGCCCTGTCTGGGCTTCAGGGTGATTTCAGGGTCCAGTTAGGGCCATTTAGTGGGACCCCAGCGTAAGAGCACGAAAGTAAAAAGCAGCCTGAGGATGTAGCTTAGGTAGAGCATTTGCCTGGCATGTGTGATGCCCGGGATTCAATCCCCAGCAGAGAAAAGGGTAAATTTAAGGAACAGAAATGAAGAGAGAAGAAAGGGAAGGAGGGAGGGTGAGACAGACAGAGAGACAGAGAGACAGAGATATCCAAAAGGGGATGAAGCCGAAAACAAAGGGACACTCCTTGGTCATTGTGTCTTGCCAAGTCAGTGACACATGTGACCAAATGTCACTGGCCCACATTCATGGAAAAGTCCTGGACTGCTGAGACACTAAGCACACACATGATGATGTCTCATGTCTATGAGGACAGAGTCGATCCAGAATTTTCACTCATACATTAAAACGGAATGTTTGATTCTCAAGAAGAAAGGAAGCTTCCCCAGGGCAACTGCCGCCTCCTCGACATACAGTTCTGCACAATTGAATTTCAGCATGGTTCTTCCGGGGCTTTATCACAAAGAGATTTCTATCATAATTTCATCTGGCTTTTGGTAATTTGTCAGCCCTGCAAAGATGGATCAGTAACAAAGTCTTTGAAATGGAAAGCAACGTTCTTCCGCAGTGAAAAATGAATATATTTAGGCAAATGAATAATAAATTGCTTGTGTATGGACCCTGTCTATCACTCTCTTGTTCATCATCGTCAGGAACTGGAGCCTTCCTGCTTCATTAACCCAGCTAAGACTCAGCTCTGACATGCTCTGGTGAGTGCCATTCCTTGCGGCTTCTTGCAACTTTGAGATGGTGGGGAGAACAAACTTATTTCAGTTCAAGATTTAGTGCAAGGACAGACATGCAGAGAGAGACTGGGAACCATCATGAAGCTTGGGATAATGCCCAGTACCCTTTTCCATGTCTATCTGATCCTTGCATTGATGTCAACAAGTGGTGATGGGCCCTGGCCTTGTATCAGGCATGTGGTGCTCATCTGCAGGGTTGACTGTGAGGAGCTTCAGTAGTCTGGATATGAAATGTCTCCACCACATTGCTTGAGAAGACCGGTGTTGTCATGCTTCCAGCTTTCTCATACACACTGTATTCTTTTGCAATACCCAAAGCGATGTGAAAAACCATCTGTAAATTCATAAGCATGCCTTCAAAGATGTCATCTGAGTCAACGGTTAAATTAGACCCAGGACTAAGTATTTCCAGAAACTTGAGCCTAATTTTCCCTGTTGACATTTAGCTATTAACTACTACTTTTGGATATGGCCTCACTTTTTTGCCTCATCATGGAATGTTCCAGAGTAAAACACTGATCCCTTTTAAAGATTTGAGCACATACAGAAGCTAAGGAAGTTCAGAAGGTTCTATTTCTATACTGAGAGCATCACCAAGGCCCCTGACATGCGGCCATGTTGACTGGGCACCTGCCTACAGCAATCCCAGACAAACTAGCAGTCCTGAGGTGAGACTATGACCTTCCTCTGCCCACTCCTACATCATTTCCTCCCTTTTGACATTGCCTGCCACTTAGCTTTAGAGAGAGATTAAATCAGCTCTGGTGATATTTCTCTTTTATTATTCACTTCTAATTCCCAAACCCTGCTCTATAGAGCACGTTGAAGGCCACTGCTGTTCTTCTAGGTCCCCAAGGTCCCATAAGGACAGTCATTCACATAGGTGATTGCTAACCTCATGGTTACCTTGCGTCCGTCGAAGTGGAACCATCTCAAGTACACCAGGGAGGTTAACCTTGTCTAAATTGCAAAAGAACACAGAAAAAGATGAGCAGAGTTGGGTGTGGTGGCTCACCCTGTAATCATACTACCACAAAGGTAGGAGCGAGAGGCTCGGAAGTTTGGCAAAAGCTTTGACTATGTAGTGAGCCTGTCTCAAAACAAAACAAAATAACATAATGTGCATATATTATATATTATTCTAAGGATACCACTGGTGAGAACCTCATGAGTCCTATCTTACATTTCCTGATCCACAGCCTTCCCTCCTAGGGCTCAACACATTGGATCTACTAAGTATGCTGAATTGACCCTAGCCCTTCATCCCATCCATTCACCCCTGCTTTCCAAACTTTCCAGCGAGCTGTGCTTTGACTAGAAGGTGTCTGGGTATCAAATGCATGCACAGCTTTCTAGAAGTCAGAACTCCTTCCAACCTGAAGGCACACCTCTCCCAGTAGGAATCTTCAAGCCTTTTATCTTGTTCGCATTTTGCTTTATATTCTGAAATAAGTGTATGTCTTAGTCACTGTTGTATTGCTGTGGAGAGACATCATGACCAAGGCAACTCTTATAAAAGAAAGCATTTATTTGGGGCTTGCTTACAGATTCAGAGGTTTAGTCCAGGAAAGAAGGTGGCAGGCATGGTGCTGGAGAAGTAGTTGAGAGCTACATCCTGTTTGGAGACAAAGAGTGAGACACTGGACTTGGTATGGGCTTTTGAGACCACAAACCCCACTCTAGTGATACACTCCTTCCAACAAGGACATCCTAATCCTCGTAATCCTTTCAAACTGTTCCACTTGCTGGTGGCTGCACATTCAAATATATGAGCCTATGCGGGACATTCTTACTCAGGCCACTGCGGTGTAGTTGCACAGGAAGTTGTAAAGATGGAAGTGGCTTCCACCTGCTCTCCTCTGGGAGAACTGCACTGTGCATGGCTGTAGTCCAAGGTCAAAGTCAGCAAATGGACTTGCTATACACTGTACACCAGCTTTGTACTTGCTTAGTTCTGTGTGGTGCTAGAGATCCAATCCAGAGTCTCACTCATGCTTATTGTAGTCAAGTACTTTACCGTTGATATAAACCCCCAACTCTCTTTTTTCTTTATTGTTTTGTAATTATTTTGAGATAGGATCTTACAATGTTGCCAGGGCCCCCCTTGAACTTGCAATCTTCCTGTCTCAGTTTCCCAAAGTATCCAATATTTGTGGCCTGAACCACCAGACCTAGCCCATTTTATAACGTTTTATCCCACATAGGTTGTCGTAGCTCCCGCCTCAAATCCTGATTTCCCTTTGTGTCTGTGTAGTAAGGTTCTTCCAAAGCAGAATTTCAGGAAACCTAAAGACTCCACGGTTTTGATTCTCTGTGAAGTTACTGTAGAAATGACCGAAGTCAGTGATTCTAGAGTCTCATTGCTCCCAGAACCATAAAGATTGTTTAACATGAGTGAATCTAAGCAGATACATCCATGCCACCAAACACTACCCACATAGACTCGTCTTTGCCCATCAAAGACTCAGAATGGCCATGTGCTTTCCAGATAAAAGCAGGCACTGATCATTTTACTCCATAATGCAGAGAGATTTATTTGTGCTGCATCAAGCTTTCCCTAAACAGTCCGATACTGTGTGTACTCCACAGTGACACACACTAAAATCAACATCACTACTTACTATGAATGCAAGAACATTCTGTGTATTATCTCTCTATATAAACATATAGATAAAGTATATGATATACATTACTAGCTAGAAAAAAATTTTCAACCTGTAGATTCAACAAGACTTTTTAGAGAGATTACCTAGAGGAAGAAACAACTTACTGAAAGCATCGATTCCAGTTTCATAATAAATATATGCACTGAAATGACTGTCTGTTCAAGGGTCACACTCCAGCTCTTTACTTCTCAAAATAATGCCTCTGAAACACTAGTAATGGCCCAGTTCCATCTCTTAAGGTTGTTAGGACATAATAATATAATAATAATATCAGTCCCACACTGCGTCTGCAGAATCCCAGCAAGAGGCTTCCAACAGCTGGTGTGATGGCTGGTCTATTATGCTTAGATTTGTGTCTTTTGAAACTCAATATTACTCTGTACCCTAGGCTGCCCTCAAACTCATGACTCCCCTCTGACTCAGCCCCCCAAGTACTGGGATTGCAGACATGAGCCACTCCTGGCTTTGATCTTAGCAATGTTTAATAGTTGCACTCAGAGCTTTGTGGTTACTGAGAAGAGTTCCATTCTTTTGAATTTCAGTCTTGTGGGGAGAGGCATGTCCTTTGTGAAGACTGGGAGTCTACTGGTTCTTGTCTACACATCTGAAATGCCACAAGCTCCCTTTTCTCTCTTTCTCAAGTATCTTGCTGTTTGGGGTAATGCATGTTAGCCACGTGAGTGTCCACTGACCCGAGTCCCAGCAGAAGAACCTGTGGTGTGGAGATGGAAATGACACCAGGTTTATGGGTGATGGTTATTAGACACTGAGGAGCACTGAGGATGCCAGTGTCCTCTTTAATTTCATTTTTCTTCAATACTCAAATACCTGCTCGAGAGAAATTGCCTTGGTTATTACAGTAGTAGAATAAAATATTCCTTCAAACAAAACAGAAACAGAGTAATAGCATTTGCTCCTCATTCTAAATGGTTCTCTCCTTGAACTGCTAAAATCCAATTTCTCATAGCCTAAGCATCCCACACCTAGGCCTGAAAAATAAGAATAATTTCTAAAGGCAATATAGCCATATAAGAATAAGCCACACAAAACCACATTTATGAGTATAACTCTATAAGAACGTGTGCACATGGGAATCCAGAATAAAGATAATATAACGGTTTAATATGGTGATATTATGGGTCATTTTTGTTCCTATTTTTAAGAAGTTGGTAATACCTATAATTTTTGAGCATTAATATTTCCTTATAATATTTCTCTCCTCGGTACCTTGCATACCATAGTGGTTCCACGAGTGCAGTGGAGAAAAGACATGCCAATATAAAGGGGATACATCAGCTGGGTTGGTTTACACTTAGAGGCAAAATTTAGAGGCTGGCCTGGGGCAGGCTATAGCACCCCTACTGAACCCTCTTCCTGAGGAAATAAACTATGTGTGGCATTGCCCCTCTGCAGGATTGTGGTGGTGATGTTTGCAGGTCCCTCTCTCCGTGGGCGGTTGAGCATCCTAGCTCAAATCACAGAGCACCCTTGGCCTCAGGAGTGAGGGAGGCTGAGAAGCCTCATGGTCACCTCTATGGGAAAGATACTAAGGAGCTAGCTGAATTGTGGGTGCACGTCCTTTCCCCATTTTGCCTGTGACTGGCTGCCATGGTAACAAAGTCTTCATCTCGTCCCTAGTAACTGAGCGTCCCACCACTGGGTGTAACCTCTTCAAAACTGGCTCCCAGAGCCTCAGCCTCTGAGCCTCACCGGGTCAGGTACCTGAGAAAACTCTGGTTTCCTCCTCCAGGCACCCCCCTGCTGTGGCTCGGCCATGGTCACAGATGCACAACCCTGGAACTTCACTCACCTTTTCCTTCCTTGTCCCTTACATTGACATCTGCCTGTGCGCATCTTCAAATTACCTGAGCCTCGTATTGCTCTGCTTTCAAGCCCTTCCTCCCTCACCTCTTCTGCCAGAGCCTCCCTCGCCCCCCTGGAATAGAACTGCACCCTTTCCATGCTGTTCACTTCACAGACCTTGGTGGCTTACACAGAACACGTACATGTTGTCTCTAGTGGTCCTCTCTAGACCTATCAGAGTGTGCCGTGGTTTTGTGACTATTATAGAAGAGGAAACAAAGGATAGAAAAGTAAGGACCTTACTCAGGGGTCCAGCTCTGGAAGCTAAAGTCACCTCTGAGCCCTCTGTGAAGATCATCTTCACAGTCTGTCATGAGATATCGAAGGGAAGTTACACTCCAGATAGAAACCACAGCAGTGGTCCATGCAGTGTGACAAGTCAGAAACATGTGTCTCAGAGTTCCAACTTCCTGCATTTACCTTGGGAAGGGTATCACATAAACATTTTTTAAAGCATAAAAAAGGAAACAGGGTTGGAGATTCAGGTAGCGCAAGAGCACTCCCTAACAAATACAAAGCTCTGGATCTCTCCCCATCACAGAAGGGTGTGGGAATAAAAACTGGGTACAGGGGTTCACCTATAATTCCAGCTTCCAGAAACTGAAGCAGGAGGACTGCTGTGAGCTTCCATCTGAATGGTGATTCCCATGACTCGTTCTTCCTGAGAGTTCTAGTAAGCCACACAATGGGCTCGGGGCTCACCTGCCATAGGTGTGCTGTGTGCGGCACTCACGGCCCTCAGTGAGGACAATTCTGTGATAGCGAGGAAAGGACTCCTATTACCACGTTGCCAGTGCTGACCTTTGTAGATCTCTCCATCTTCAGACCTGCCTCAAACATATGAGGCACTCCTGTTTTCTGTTCCCATCTCTGTGACCCCATGACCCTTGGCAGGAAACTTGCCTGCAGTGACAACAATGAGAAGGCATGCTTGTGTGCTGTGTCCACGCTGGGAGACAGAGCCCCAAGCCCATGCCGTCCTCACAGCGAGGCCAGCCCTTCCTGGGGGCCATAATGAATGGAGCAGCTGGAGCTGTCTCTACTAAAGTGAGATATCCTTCTCCTAGGCTAATGTTCTCTGCACCAGTTGGCAGGGTTTTTTTTTTTCTCTCCCCCTAAGATCAACCCATCTGCCACTTTTGCACCACAGTAACCTGGCAACTCACTGTCTAAGTTGTCCTTTTTCATCTTGACCTCTGCCTTTGGAATGCTGCCACGTAGTGGTATACCTTTAAAGAATTGTCTGACCACTTGGGTAGGTTGAAACTTCTTTGCTACTGTCACGTGGCCTTGGTTATTCCTGGACAGTTGATGACAATCTGACCTTAATTCCTGTGTGCCCAGCCCATGGAGGCCATGAAAGATGTCATCGTCTTCCACTTCTCTTCCAGGATGCTTGTGGATGCTTGTTCTCTTTATCTCCATGGCCAGGTACCAAGAGCCCAAAACCAAGAGCTCCTTCCTGGGTTGGCATCAAGCCTGTGGGGCTTGTTTTCTAGTGGAAGGAAAAATTGGCAAACATCATGCAGCATTTTATTGCAAAGCTTTAAATCACCCGAACTGTAAAGATGCAGCAGGAGGAGCCTCGATTGTGTTCACCTGCTTTTATGTTTTGCACTCATGTCTTATTTCCAATGTGACAAACTGGCTGCCCCTGTGGTGCCATGATTCAGGTCTCACAGGCCCGGCTCTTCAGGGGATTGGCTTGTCTACTTAAAAAGAAAATCTCTGCAAAGAGCATTTATTTTCTTCCCTAGTAAACAGTGTCACTGTTTATAAATATGTTGGAAATGTCTTAGCGAATTTTAAGATAAACTGTTTTTTGTGATAGTCTGAGCCCATTAACCTAAGAAATGACTTCATTTTCTACAGCAGCCAAGAGATCAAGAGTGGCTTTAAA
The DNA here is from genome assembly GCA_902168405.1 of Peromyscus aztecus. Classification (NCBI taxonomy): domain Eukaryota; kingdom Metazoa; phylum Chordata; class Mammalia; order Rodentia; family Cricetidae; genus Peromyscus; species Peromyscus aztecus. Next base: position 26,225 of record CABHPQ010168425.1, on the reverse strand, counting down.
AGCAGCATTTTCCATATTGGCAGAGGAAATCATGTCTGGACTGCTTGCCTTGATTGACAGAAACTGTCCTTTATCCTCACTCAGTATGACTAAGACCCTGTCCTACAAAAAACGGTCACAGTGGATGATAAGGGATCCCTGTTTGACTACTTCCCATTAAGAGGACTCTCTGCAGCACACACTTGACTTGAACGATACAGGATTATACCTTCTGTCGTTTGCTTCTAGACAGATGAAACATTTCAGATCTTGACTTGCTATTATTTTCTTTAAAATTATCAAAAATATAACTTCGGCTCTAATAGCATTGACTCTCTCAGGTCCCTGAGTCCCCAGACTGGTTACTTATGCAAATAGCTGTGCTGTGTAATTAGAGGAAAGCGTTTTGGTTAAATTGCCTTTCTGCACTGAGAACTCTATCTTAGACCAACCTTTGTAAGTAAATTGAACCTGCTGGGTTTGAAAATTAGAATACGAGGCACAAATGGGTACATTTCTTCAGTTGATGTTGCCTGTTTGCATTGATCTCAGATTAACTTGAAGCAACTGTGCGAAGTGGGAATCCAAGACAGCACCCTGTGCTCCACGGTGAGCCAACATCCAGTGGTGGCTGTTCCTGCACAGCTCCAAGGCTCAGCCTGCCAGTAGTCATCACCTTTAGCAAAATTACACTACAAGAGAATGAAATCTTACAGCTATTTTCCTTTAAAAATCTTCTAAGATATAAATCTTTGTTATAAAGTTGGTAGAGAGCTTAGCTAGTATGCATGAAGGCCCTGAGTCTGACCCCCCAGTGCTATATAAACTAAATGTGCTGTTACAGTCCTCTAACCCCAGCTCTTAAAGGGTGGAGGCAGTTCTGCTGAGAAAGATCTGGAAGATAGAGATGCCTAAAACCATGCTACACCAGCATTCTGTACCACCGTTACTTAAAAAAATAAAAATAAAAATAAAAATAAACCAATATGTTTTAGAGATCCTGTCTGGACTACCCCTATTCTTAGAGCTGTGGTCAGTTCTGAATAACCCAGGTGTTTAATTTTAAGGAAATCAAAAAAAAATAATAAGTGGGATATGGAGGAATTGGAAATGCTTCAACTAAAAGCGACAAAAATGCTTGCCAAGGATAAAGGCTTACAAAAGTGTCTGTGAGAATATGCTTAAGGAGCTGGGTTTCCTGGGGCCGGGAAAGGAGAGCCCAGGTGGATTTACTCCTTGTATTGAAGGGCATCCTATGCCTGGTGCAGACCAGTGTCCAGCTTTGCTGAGGACAGAGCAAATTGAAGTGGTTATGCAGTGCAGCAGGGGAGAGTGTGTTATCATGTAAAATAGGACCATAAGGGCTTTCCCTCCAGAGAAGCACAGCCAGAGAAGAGAGTGCTCATCTCTATTCTCCTTGAGACAGGTTTTTAAAGGATAGATGGTCCACAGGCGTTTTATCTCCCATCCTGACTGAAGGCAGGGGCTTGTGGTGAATGACCTTTGGAGACAGTATCTATTCCTTTGAGTCTGTAGAATTAGAGAAGGTCTTGAATCTGATTCTAGTGAATTCAAAAGCAAGCATACACCTGCTCCCAAGCCTTAGGAAACCAAACTACAAGGACACGCACATTTTGTGCCGCTGAATTAACACCTGGAATCTCAGACATTCACGCAATCATTTCTTTTGTAGTCTGTGATTGCAAACTAACAGTTATTAGTCTATCACAGCACTTAAAAAAAAAAAAAGATACGGCTTTTATGCCCAACATGTACAGTGCTTCTATTAGTGAAGTGTGTTGCCATGGATACATTTGATCAAAAACTTCACTATCCGAAATAAGAATATAGAAGGCATTCCCTTGTGTTGGAAGGTAGGTCATTCATCTCATCTACTATTGTTGAACCCTTATTATAAACCAGGACCTGTCTCATACAGCTGCATCAAAGATGAAAAAGGAAGTCAGGATGCTTGTTGGGGGGCCTGGGGCAGGGGTCATTCAGATCAGGTGTGGACACTTATTATTAAACTATAGTTTACCAAATGGAGTAAGGAGGTTACATTGAGCAGTAAAATGAGGTGGACTGGTCATCCCTAATAGCTCAACTAGGAGACCAGTATTTAGCTAAAGAGGTTTCAGACCACCATTATCAATCCGTGTGCCACCCCCCCCCCCCCGGCCTGGCCATTTTACCTAAGTAGACAAGTCCCTGATGTGATTTAATGGTTTTGCCTAAGTCACTGAGTCAAAGCTGAGGGCCAATGCCTTAAATTCTTTTCAGGGGAGCTGGATCATTCCATTCCCTAGAGATGAGCAAGCTTTCAAATGTCAGGTGGGAAGGGTGCCTTGACAAAAATTCATCCACACCTAAACAAGTCCTTCTTCCTTAGCCAGGCAGAGGCTTAAGTTAAAAGAAACCAAAGAATAGCCCTACTTTATACTCACTGGGATGGCTCCACATACAGCCTTTGTAGGCAACTGAACCTCCAATGGCTTCAGTCCTGGGTTAAATTTAAAAGTTACCTTCTGGAGTCATGATAGCACTAAAGGTGCTGAAACATGGGAAAAGCTCCATGCTTCCATGGCAGAGGTTATTAGGGTAAATAGGTGAAGACAAGATTCTACCTTCTTGTGCATCTCCACACTCCTGAGTTCTGCCGCCCACTTCCTCCTGGATCTTGGCCTCCAGCAGTGACCCCTGACTCCTGAGCTTGGGAGAGACGCACTCACGGGTCCAAACAGTGATGACTCATCTTCAGATAAGTCGGACTTCCCCCAGCTCTCCTCATAAACCCTTACAGATGCACCTGCCCACCTTTCCAGCCTCGAGACCCTTTGGGCTGTGTCATGGAGCCTCTATCTTTGCATATCTTATGGCTCCAGATGTGAAAAAATCTTACCTCCTCTTCCCACACCATGTCACTGCTTTGGCTTTCAAGATGTATCAATACCTTTCTTCATGCTACACAAGTAGATATGACCACACAGCAACAAATTATTCATCAAGGTTAAAAATCCAGATGCAGGATGAAGAAAAAGAATGACGTTGACCCACAGGCCCCATGATGCTGTAAATAGGCCAAGGACATCTTGACTTGCGAGGTAGGAAGGGAGCCTGGATACCAACATCATCATCATTGTCAAAATTCCTAGCGGTGGGTTGGAAAAGGATTCTCACATCAGACACTATATAGAGGCCACCCTGTGGTGCTGTGAATGATGTTTCTAACCTTTAAAATATAAAACAAAGCAGCAAGTGCAGACTAGACTGCTCCTGCCTCTGACCTTCACGGAGGAGCAGCGGCGCTCATAGCATGTGCTGGAGCTGAGCCCAGTGGCAGAACCAAGCCCCAGCACCCAACAGCCCCAACTCCATCCCAGTTTGCTGACCTGTATCACATCTGCCACAGGAGGGCAGGTCACTAAAAGCTTCTGTCTCCTGGAGTCATTGTAGTTTTGGAAGATGATGTGTAAAAGCTTCAAGCGGCAAAGGCAGAGCTCTTCTAGAGTCAGAGAGGCACTTACCCCATTTGTCCATTGTGAGAATCAGCTAGAGGAGCCTCAGGAAGAAGACAGAGCTAGACCAGCAAAGACTAAACTGTGTAAGTAGTGGTTACTGTGTAAAAGACATATATATCTTGTTCAGGCTGGAGAGGTGACTCAGAGTTGAAGAGCACTGACTGCTTCTTCCAAAGGACCCGGGTTCAATTCCCATCACCCTCATGGCAGCTCACAGCTGTCTGTAACTCCAGTTCCAGGGGACCTGAAACCCTCACACTGACATACATGCAGGTAAAATACCAAGGTACATAAAATAAAAATAAAAATAATTTTAAAAAAAAGACATATATATATCTTGTTCAAAAAGCCTGACAGTCTCTGAAATGACAGCCATAAATTAACCAGTGCTGTGTAGTTCTGGGGTATGACAGTGGCTGGCTGCCCACCCACCCTACCCTCCTTGTAACCAGTCTCCTATAAACAATGCCCATGTCTGCCTGCATCCTGTTTCCCTCCCCTACCAGGGACATCCATTTGAATTTCCAGTTCACCACTGCTGCTTGCCTCAGGCTGGAAGCCATGACACCCTCAACATTATGGCCCCTTTCATTAATGTCCACTAGCTGTCAGTATATTGAGAAGGCCCTATGTCAGACATGGGCTTAATGTTTGATCCAACCTAACTCAGTGCTTTCCACAAATACCCGGAATTAAAATGGAGCTTAAGACCATGAAGTGACATCCCCCAGCTACATTTCCACTAAGAAGTATAGTTGGGTTTTGAATCCAGATCCATCTGCTCCTAACTATCACATACCTGTCCTTCCAACTTGTTCACCTTGGACAGATGTCTGGGCCAAGCAACCCCTTCCCCATCATCCAGTCATTGCTAGCACCAGTACACACCACGTCAGGACTGTTGGAGTGTTTGGAGTCAGTACCTGGGTCCCAGCAGCCCCAACAAGCTAGGCTTGGCCACTCATCCAAGTAGTACTGAAGCGCAGAGGAAGAGATCTAGCCAACGTGGCCCCAGAGGGAGGAAGAATGAAGAAAGAGTTCTAGCAACCCCCAGTCCACTCCTGGGATGCTGGCATGAGGGTTAGATGTAAACAGAGAACAAGAGGCATGCATAACTGAACAATCCTGGTCAAGATATGGTCCCAGCAATCACCGACATCAATTTCTAGACTAGTCGGTCCTGCAAGATGTCAGCACCTTGTAGTCTCTTCCTGGAAGAAAGCTCCCCCATCTGGCAGACACTGGGACTTGAGCTTTTCCCTTCCACCAGCATGAAATTCCCTCCGGTAGCCAGAGGGAGGGCACAGGTGTCTCTTTAGATTGGCTCCTCCAGTCAGGATGATTTCAGGACTGTTGGCCTCCTGGGAATGTCCAGTACCATAAAGGTAGTGCTTTCCAACCCCATGTTTCTGAAAGACATTGGTATCAGCTCAGGACCCTCAAGACCAAGTTCTCAGGAGAACAAAGGAGATTTATTTGCTCCAGAGGGACAGAGGGCAGGGAATAAAAGACAAAGACAGGAGATAGAGGATGAAGGGGAAGGGACAAGGAGGAGGGGGCAGGGATATTTGTCCTGAAGGGACAAAGGACTGCCTCTGGATAGAGAGGAGACAGATGAGGCACACGGGCAAAATGGCAGTTTATAAAGATAAAGGGGGAAACCCTGTGTTAGGATGAGGTGTTTGATTTTAATTGGGCGTGTTAACTAGGTGAGCCAAAGAGGGCTTTTGATTGATGGACTTCAATACTTGGATAGCTGAACCTTACTCAGCCTCAAGAGGAGGAAGTGGCCAAATAATCGTTAACAGTTTAGCAAAGCATAGGGAAGGGGGGGGGGGCCTGCCAGAGCCATGTTTGCCATGCTCAGGTCAGCTAGAGTCTCTTCAGTTTCTCATTTCCTCCTTTCTGCCTGGCCTCGTCGTTAAGAGAACTCTAACCACCCCAACTCCACCAACCAATAGGCATAAACAACTGACTCGATTATGCCAGGGTTTTGTGTGTGGAGAAGGATTCTGGGATGGTAGAAGTTGGTTTGGAGGATGAGAGGCAGAAAGCCTCTTGGGGGCTCAAGAACTTCGGCTACTTCCTCAGCTTTGTGAGAAGTGGTCCTTTACCACCAATTACGTTGATGCATAGGAACTGTTCCCTTGTGTTGTTTTCTCAGGCTCAAAAAGTTGTTTGTGTGTGTAAAAGGCATTGCTATTGACTATTTTAATACCAACTCAATTTCAGTCTGTCCTCAACAATGAAATGGGGACAGTCTAGTGCCTCTCTCCAGGGGTGAGGATCCAGTGAATTCCCCTATGTGGAAAACTTGAGCAGAGCAGGGCACACGATGGACAATACTAGCAAGAATAATGATATCACATCCGAGAGCTGCTGTGCATGGCCTGTGGAAAGCAGATTTTAGCACAACTCATGCCAGTAATGCAGTGGCTGAGGCATCGCTGTCTCTGGTGGCTGGTAATAAAGGTACATACTTTCTCACAGGATGTGTGTACACATCTCTGACAGGGTGTCCAGCTGCAGTTATACCGTATGAATGTCTCTCATCCACTCTCAGACAAGATGTAAGGTAGGGCTATAGCTGTGGCCTTACTACTTTTAGGACGCTTCTTTCCTGACTCAGCCCCGTTCCCTCAGTTTGTAGACCCATATCAACCCACAAGACACCTCTGAGAAGCAAAGGAAGAAATTAGGAATGTCAGAGACCACAAAGAATAATGACCAACAAGAACTACAGAACTGAAGGGGAAAGACAGTTACAAGTGAAAAGACTTGAGCGAGCAATAGTGTAAACACTGGGACTAGGTTTGCACATGACTCCTGACTCCTTCAGACACACCAACCATAAAAGATGGCTTTCTAGAAGGGAAATACTTGCCAGGCACATACTTAATAAGGGTTACTATGCAGAATAAATAAACCATTAAAGCTAACAACTAGAAGACAAACAATCAGATTTTAAAAGGGGCGGAGTCCTCACCAAAGATAGACAGGCATCAAATAAGCATCTAAGGCGATGTGTGTCATGTCGCTTGGCCACCACAAGTCATACCTGTTAACATGGCCAGACTCCAAAACACTAACAGCATCAAATGCTGATTAGGATACAGAGCCACAGGAACGTCCGTTCAGCCATTGCAGGCTGGGTGTAAAACGATAATCGTTTTTGAGGACAGTCTGACTGTTTCCTATTAAACTAACACCCAGCTGTCATTCTCCTCCTGGTATTTACCAAAATGAGATGAAGACTTGTTTCCACACATCAGCCTTGACAGGGATATTTACAGTGGCCTTGTTTATAAATGTCAAAGCTGAGAGGTAACCAAGATGCCATTCGGCTGGTGACTAATAAACCAGTACTCCTGAACAATAAGGTCTCTTAAACCAGGAAGAAAATAAAACTCCTCTCCCCGTTCTTAGAACTTTGGTTCTGTATTTACAGTTCCTTTAGCCATAGACTGGTGGTTTTCACAGTGAATTATGCCCAGGAACTGTCTGGAGCAGAGAGAGACTTATGAAAGATACAGGAACCCCAATCCAGTGAATCTGAAATCTCATGGTATGTGTTTCTCGTGAGCATCCCAGCTGACTCGCAGCCAGGTGCACTAGGAACCATGTTTTCAGAACTCAATCACAGAGGCATATGTAAGATGCCAGAAGAAACATCACAAACTCTGACGCCTGTAGAAAGCAACAGGCGATGCCAGTGCCTGATATGAAGGCAGGAGAACATTAACAAGCTTAGCTTTAGCACTCAGGAATATTGCACACCCTACAAAGAAATGCATTCTTTGGCTTTTAGGAAAATGCAACCTTCTCCGTATACATTTCCCTACTTTGTTTTTGTTTTTTTGTTTTTGAGACAGGGTTTCACTGTCCTGGAACTCACTCTGTAAACCAGGATGACCTCGAACTCATAGAGATTCTCCTGCCTCTGCCTCTCGAGTGCTGAGATTAAAGGTATATGCCACCTATTTTAAATGGCAATATGGGACAAGGGAATGTCTTTCCCAGTGTCACAGACATGTCAGAATAATGACAGTGGCAACTGATGTGATCCTCCATATGGGAGAGGAAGGGGAAAGGCAGTGTTCTAAGTCTTCACTTGCTCAAGAGAAGTTCAAAACCCAAGTTGTGTGTGTAATCTACCCATTTTCAGATGGTGTCTTACATTCTCTTGAAACACTATGTAGGACAAAAGAAAAATATGTGTTTTTCCAGATCCTTCCTTCTCACAAGCTACCAGTTATGATTAACTGGAGAGATTTGCTTCTTCTAGTTCATTGGATTTCAGGTTGAGTTCCAAGAAGTTGTAAGGGAGCACCAGGGTTTGTTGGCCAGTAAAGAGAAAAATTTCCTCCATCCTCTTCCTCCTCCTCAGCAAGATGATTATTATTGTTTCTGTTATATATAGCTGTTCCAAGTCAAATCTCACTTGTAAACAAAATGGAGCTGATCGAGTTTTAAAAGAAGGACCTCTGATGCATGCTAAACTCTGTTGCCATAACAAAGGGCCCCCAATTTTTACTGGTTTGAGGCAAGGGTGTCTTTTTCAATGACAAAACATGTCCACTAGGGTTATCAAGGACTTCTCTTCCACCTCATTCTCAGGCAGGGGCCCCTGGGAGACAGCAGTCTGCTGACTATTACAGTCACCCAAACCTAAAGCTGTGAGTCCCACAACAGAAGAGGGAGATGTAGATAATTGGGATGCAAAAAAAAGAAAGCCTGTGGCCTCAAGTTCCACATCAGTTCTGCTTTCTTTCCTTTGTCAAGCTTGTCATTTGACCACAGTTAATTTCATAGAGTGAAGACAGCACAATCTTGCAAGCTCTCAGAGAAGAGAGAACAAAAAGTACCACAGGCCAGTCTCAACATCCACCAGATGCCGTCCGGCCTGATTCCAAGCCAAAGACTGTGTTTCCGCCCACTGCAGAACGCGGAATCATAGCAGGATTTTTGAGGAAGAAGGTGACACAATAAATGTGACAAACAGGGTTGCTAATTATAAAAAGTTAAATGTTCTATTTATTAATTGACATGATACATGGCATTGGAATGATCTGCAGTCTGAAGAACAATCCCCACAGTGAGCTTCATTTTCTATCAGCTCCATAATAAATAGATTAGAAATTGATTTACAATAACTTATCTTTTTCCCCTTTGTACATTGAACCAGCCTAATAAGAGCTTTATAAATAACTAATGGGGAAAAAGTCAGTCTCAATGCTTACAATATGAATCCTCCCACCACACAAAATTAGACCCATCTATTGAACAACAAATATCCCCTTATGGAAGCAAAGATTTCTTCTATCGGGCCACTTAATCAGACTTAGAAGCATAATTGCCATGATGCAATTTAAACTAAACATATTAAGGTATTTCTTTTAAGGAAAACAACTGTAGAACATCAGAAGCGAGCGTTTCTGTTGGAGACGGTTTGGGAATGCTAACCTCGGCAGACTTTGGACCTGCTGCAGCTGTCCATCCCTGGTGCTGTTTGTCCTCCCACCTTGGCAGGGAGCAAAGCCGAACCGGGGCTCCTAGTGTAGTCTGCCTTTGATGTGGATTCTGTCGAGCAGAAAGGGGTAATTGTCTAAATTGACAAAGAAAGGCGAGAACAACAGCTGAAAAGTCTTTGTGTGTCAGATTGCTCAGTCCCTGGGGAGGACAAGCTATGAGGGGAGGAGAAAGCAGACACAGGTAGACCGGAGAGCCCTTCTCTACCGTGGAGACACAGCATCAACAAAGAGTGGCAGAGTCAGCCATCGCTCCACAGCTGTTCCCAGTTCTAAACCAAAGAGCAAGTTGGCTTCCTCCTAAGGTGATACTGTTGGCCGTGGGATCTGTTTAGAGGAGGGCTCTCTGTCCTCGTGAGAACTGAAAGGGTATACCCTCCGAGCGCTTGTATCCAGACCCTCTGTTCTCTCCAGCTCTCCCCTGGGAGGTTGTCCTCAGGGGGTTAAGGTGCCTTTAATTCCTAGGCCAAGTTTCTCATGCTTCATAACGTGAGCCATTCTGGGAGTGGTGGAGAGCTGACAAGTGACCGTTACTGAGGGCCACCAGCCAGCAAGGCCACTATGCCTCTGCATGGGGGCTCGTCTTTGGCAACAGTGTTGTATGACACTGCTCCTAGGGAGACATGAAAAAAATGTCTGCTCACCCCATATAGAAAACCAACAACAGATCAAAGTAAGGATGCTGCTAAGGTCCAACTTGGGGAACCAGTGAGTTTTACTGGGACTACTTAGAGGAAGGAGTATGAGAGATCTCTTATTAGAGCAGAAATGACTCAAGGATGGTTGGTTGCATCAGTCAAACCCATCCCAGCATGAGTGACAGCTCCCAAAAGCTGAAACCCTGGAGCTCACTGTATAACTTGTAGGTAGTTCTACAGGTTGGAGAGTATGCTTTCCAGGTAAGCTCAGCAAGTCTTCCCCTCTTCCCAGCTCCACTGGCCTCTGCTTCTAGGCAGCTCGGCTTGTCTGAGAGTGTCTCTCAGTCGTCCTTGCTGCCTATGTACACTCTGGGAGGGAGGAGACTGATCTGTCTGATCAGTTTCAGGGACTTCCTGAAACCTTTGCGTTGTTTACTTCCTGATCTTAAAGAACTTCCTGGCAGCATGGAGTATTTCACCTCCATTTAGAACATCCTGTGCCCTAAAAGGCTTCCATCCAAGATGGAAGGTGTATCTCAGAGGAAATTGCTACTCAACAGACAGGCTCTAGAGTTGTACCCTGAAGGAAAAGGTGTTTGTTATAGAGTGCCTATTGTCCAAGTTCCACAAGCTAGGTGGCTTGCAACAACATGTATTGCCTCAAAGGTCTGTGGGCTGTTAGAAATCAGGCTGCCACCAAGGCCATGCATTCTCTAAAAACCATGAATGAAATCTTTGCTTCCTCTAGTACGTGGTATCTGCTGACTATAGTCTCTGCCTCCATCTTCACAGGGCTATCTTCTCTCATATGTGGGCCTTTCTCCTCATACAGGGATGCACCATATTGGTTAGGCCTACCCTCATCCACTGTAGCCTTAATAATACCTAGAGTGCCATTTTCAAATAAGAGCATATTCTGAAATACTGGGGATTAAGGCTCATCACTATGTCTGGCCCTTTACCCTGAATGAAGAAATAAAGAGATGGAAATAACTCAGAAGTTGCAGGCTTCACTTCCATTTGTATTCCAGCTAACAGATGTTGTCATGTGGTATACTGAGTTGCACAGCAGGCTGGGAAATGTAGTCTGTAGCTCAACTACTGCATGTCCAAGTAAGACTCATACTACAGTAGAAAGAAAGATTAGTATGAGCCAAAAAGGATGACTGGAAACCATCACATGCTGCTGGCATGGTAGCCACCAAAGAGTCCCTCCCCCTAGGTAAAATTGTACTCAGTAGTTTCATAACCACTACTTACATGTGCCACTGAACACTTAAAATATGGCTGATCCAATTTATAAATGCAAACCAGATTTCACAGGCTTAGTTCAAAAAGAGAGATTTAAAATATAGTGTTAATATTCTTGATACTGACTACATAAATAATAATTCTTTATTGAGTTATGTGAACTGGAGTTTCGAGGTGGGGTTCGCTCACCTGTGTCAAAAAGGCTGACTGGCTGAACAGAACTTTTGTGACCATGGAGAGATGGAATGTTGTAGGTTCAGAGCCAAATTACAGCACGCTATCCTTAGTCCCCTTAATAGCTATTGATCGGTTGCCTCTGGGCTTGAGCTGACACCCATTCCTGTGACTTAGGTACATCCTTTCAAATGTACTAACAGATGGTAGCTGCTACCACCCCAGAGGCCAAGATGTCATCAGACAGCAGCCAAGGCCTAGAGCAGAGATTTCCCCTCTTTGCTGAAATCCACCCATCTGATGTTTCTACCAGTGGATTTTTAAAACTACTTGATTTATGGCTTTCTTTGTTCTGTCTCTGCAAAAACTTCATGAAACTAGTACCACACCAGAGCATGGTATTTGGGGTAACCTGAATCCACATGTCTGGGCCAAGGGCACTCATATTTCTTGGTTCTTAAGTCACAGAATAAACTCTCTTAGTCCCTTTGAGATTAGAGCTGTGGTTTATGTGTCAAAAGATAAATAAAACTTAGTGTCAAAATGAGTTTTCCCTTTTCTGATCACCTTATGGAGGTATCTAGAAATTGTAAAGCTCCATTTGAGGCTCCTGTTATTTCTAATGTATGGTGTGACTTTGGGGAGACCCATGCAAACCAGTGTTCAGGGCAGGGCAGGGAAGAGAGAAGGTCACGGCAGTCACAGAAGGCTGAGGACAGATCTCAGAGGCCTTGACATTCTGTGGCGAACTTGGATCTTACAATTGCAGATTGTAACTGAGGCAGACCCCTCCTCAAATGCATCCTAACGACGAGCACATGACTAAATCATCTCCAGCTGGTGTCCTTGTCCATGAGGCGAGCACCTGTGTGCTGGTTCCAGTGTGTAAAATCAGATCGGATTAGCTATGTGATGTTTTAGCACGGTGAGCACTCTGAACTGTTCAGTGAGTGCATGAAGGGTTGGATGAACCAATGGGTAGAGACACTGGCACATCCCTTCCATCTGGTGCCTCCCTCCGTACAAGCAGATTTCAGGTGTTGAGTTCGGGAGTGAAAACAATTCAGTGATACTAAACTCCCCAGAAATCGTTTCTAGGGGTTTTGTGTCTGGGTTTTTTAGAGCTAGTCTCTCCAGCCTGGCCTAGAACTCACTGTGCAGGCCAGACCGACTTCACACCTGCAGCGACCCGTCTTTGCCTCCGGAGTGCTTCTTTACAGCCGCTCACTGCAGCTCTCCCACTAGCTTTTTGTTCTTGTTTTTGTGTTTTGTTTTGTTTTGTTTCAGTGCAGAAACTAAGTAATATAAGATCTCAAACCCTTTCCTGAGACTCGGTCTCTTTCACAAGGGCATGAAAAGGACCAATCAGTCTTCTCAGCTGGCAAGTACCCCAAGTAATATGACGGTTTTATAAGCTTGGGTCAGAGTCCACAGAGCACCCCCTGAGACGTCCAGGGTTTGTGTCCCAGAACACAAAACTACACCAGAGGCATGTGGATGGTGATAGAAAGGAGATATTAGGAAAGAGAGCCCCACCCCCGGCATGGAGCAGACCGGAGAGCAGGGAAAGCTTAGATGCTCTTCGGCTTTAAGCCATAAGAATGGTGACCCTTTTGCGGTCGGTTACATGACACGCACCCTCTCTCACATTTGTATGTACATGCCCTTCTTGAGCATGCTCTGTCCTTTGCATATCGCCACAGTGGGGAAGGAGGGGTCTGTGGTTTTCCTACCAGCTGGCTTCCTTCGTGTGACGATCTCAATGCCTTTCCCATTTTCCTACCACAACGGCACTAAGCATTTTTTTTTGATACAGTTTGAAATAAAACCAAGTGCGGTGACTCCCCCTCCTATGAGGAGAGCAGTTGTGAAGTGTTGTGTACACAGAGCCTGGGAGAGGGTGGACCAGATGTTACTGAGCCCTGATGCAGTGCATCGTCTCGGCAGCATTCCGAGATGCTTCTCCTCCATAACGCGGATGGATTTTTGTTTTTTAATATACTTTTCTTTTTTTTGCAACTTTCCAAATTCTTATGGAAGTTAGAAGCATTCTGTTGAATCTGGTATAAAAATAAGTAGATGCTGCATTCTTAAGCACCCACTCAATCATAGCTTCAGCCTCTGTCTCCATGGTAGGGGGCATTTGCTAGGTGGGTGGACCCCTGAACATGCTGGAAGCAGTAGACGGAGCCGCTCTGCCTCCCCAGGCTCCGGTCTCATCTTTGCCCGTGTGTTCTGCCTCCAGGCTGTCACTCCTTTAGTTACTCACAGATGGCATTTTGAAGGAATGCTAATTGAGGGACTTCACTGCTAGCTTCTAACTAATCATTCTGATGGGAAACGTCTCCCCTGCAAAGGAAGACGGACCCACGTGTTCTTGCTTCTCTGTACTGACATACATCATTCTCTTTCACCACAGCCTGATAGATACAGAGTCTGCCCAAGGATGGAACGTGACAAAGGTGTTATCATTGTTCCCACTTTGAGCGTGACTCTCTTAGTCTGATCTGTCCCCTTCTTATTATACGCTCAGGTCACTCTGCCCTGGATCCCCCTTAGTCATACCATTCGGTGACTGTCCATAGGTTGGGTAAATGCTGGTACAGTGCCTTCCTCTAGGAGTAACAATATAGGGAAACAATGAAGTTGGCTCTAGCATCCAACTTCCTGAGTTCAAACCCCAGCCCTGGAACAGTGTGACATTAGTAAATGAGTTAAGTCACTTTGAGTGACACCACCTGTTTTTGTTTCAAGCAAGCGAGGGCCAGTGCCAGCCTCACTGAGCAGTTTTGATGGCTAAATGAATTATCAAATGCAAGGAACTTAAAGCATTTATTAAAACAAGTATCTGATCAATAAATATTGTCTGACTATTATATACGCCAGACAACCCTCCAGGAAATGGAAACAAGAACACAACAGAGTCTTGTGCTGAAGTTTGATCTCGCAAGGTAACTAAGAACACAAGCCCCTCCCTAGCCATGATGCCCAGAGAACAGCATCAACTTCCAGTTCTCAGATGCTTAGAGCAGAAAACCACGGGACCAGTACCTCTCAGCATTTGGAGGTTCAGTCAGCACCCCAAGGCAGCATGATCTTGTCACTCACAGAAGTTCCCACATTCACTGTGTCAGTCATGGCTCCCCACACAGGTTTTCACATATTTATTCTTTGAGCCCGAAAGAAAATTGTACTTAGCCTCTGCCTATTTAAGCTTGTCACTTTAAGGCCATGGTTTGGGACACGTCCTCCATTATCCAGCCCAGAGTTGTGCCATCGCTTTGTCAGACCTGTCTGCTCTGTCTTGAGTTCACTGGCAAGGACACCGAGCAGCAGAATGGGGCTGTCATTTATGTAGATCTCTAAAGTGGCTTCCACAACATACATAGCAATGTATAATTCACTTCTCAGCAGCACAGATGTGTGACAGCTAATATTTATTGAATGTTTACTGTATGACAGATCTTGTACTAAGGTATGTCTCACTTAATTCTCCCAGTGATTTTAAGGGAAAGGTAGTAATTGACATTTTCTTTGAAGGAGAAGGGGGGGTGTTAAAAAAGTAACCTGACCACACAATGTGACACAAGCAAATGAGGAAGCTGCTACTTTAGCTTCTAGATGGTCAGCTCACGCGCGGGCGCGCGCGCGCGCGCGCACACGCACACACACACACACACACACACACACACACACCAGAAAACAGACTTGCTCATATCTGGTAGTCACAAACGGAGTAAACTGCCCCTCTAAGATTTACCCACATCTCCTATTGTCGCCATCCCTCTCGACTGAGTCCTAGAAATAGCTCAACCCACAGCACTCAACCCATTTTCTAGAGCCAGCCTAAGATGTGCTCCATGGAATCCTGCCATGAAGCTATGGAGACAGCTTTGGGGAAGTAAATACACACGGGCCCTTAGGAACTGCTCTGCTGACAGCGGAGCCACCCACCCACACATATAAGACTTTCTAAGAGAAAAAAAAAATCACTTAAAGTATTCCAAAGCAGCCATCTAACTAACGGAGCATGTTCAAGCCTCAGTGATGAGATCCGAACCCACAGGTTTCTAGCAGACGTCTACAGACCATGCCTAAGGACCCTGAACAGTATGTGGCTCACAAAAAGGGAACAGGCCACAGCAGGAGCCAAGTCCTTCCTGCTCACTGGCCTCATTTCTGTCAGCTGCCTTTTGTTCTTCAACCCAACGAGAGGAGGTGAATGTCCATGTCATTGTTTTGTAATGACTGGCCTGCAGTCCTCTGGATGGGACCTTAGGTTGAAATGTTCTAACTGCTACCTCCTTCCCGGGGCTTCAAGCCCTGCAGGAACAGATGGACAAGCGGAACCTAGCAGTTACAAGGGAATTGGACGCCCGGTTTAAAGTAATTGGAAGCAGTATGGCAGGAGCCATTGAAGGCAAATGAATCCAGAACTTGATGTTCGCATAATCAGCAAGTGAAGAGCCGGGAGCTCCTGTGGAGCCGGAGCAAAAGCTTCCTGTTCTGAGATAGCTTGGCTTCTAAAAGCTTCGCTTCCCTTCGCTGGTAAGCCAAGCCTTGACAATCCAAGAAGGAAATTTACCAGGAATGTCATAATAATGGCAACCTAGGAATCTCTGCATCAATAATTCATGACTTTCATCTCTAGGAGGTTAATAAAAAAAAAAGTCTCCAGGTATAATAAATTGAATTATTATTATATAGCTCATTTGAAAAGAAAAATCCGTATGGTGATACCGCTCTGACGTTTTTCAGCATGAATACTGTGACTTTACTGACAAGGAGACTAAAATACAAAAAGAATAAATAATATAAGTACCATTAGGGAAAGGAAGGAAGGGAAGAGGGCGGGCGATAAAATGATGTATGAGAGATGAGCGTGCTCAGACAGGTTTGAATTTCTGAGACCCCTTTGAAGAGCGTTGTAAGAATTTTGAAGACCCCTCCCATCTCCAATCTCCTTTTTTCTCATTTTCTCATCTGGCAGCTCCCCTTCCTTGAGATATATCTTTACAATGAGCCAAATTATGAGCAGAGTTAACTAGTGGCCTGTTCATTTTCTAGGATCTGTGTCTGGTTCCGGTCACCCTCATTTCTCTTCACTGTCCAGTGTGGCCAGTCATTTCCCCTCTGTTGATGAGTTCTTTCTGTTTTAATTGCCACCACAGTCCCATACTTCTCTAAATTTACTGTCAAACAATTTCATCTACTACTCTTGTTAGTCCCAAAGATGTGAGGAGTAAGACCACCAACCAGAATCATCATGGCCAAATTAATTAAAGCAAGCAATTCATTAAAGAAACCTTTTTATTTATGTACATAGGCTGTCTTTCCTTAAAAGCAAAGTACAAGAGATCAGCATTGGACATGGGGAAGATAAGGTTTCTATAGCTCAGGGGTAGGGAGGTTCCAAATGAGAGATTTAGTGGGCACATTAGGGTTTCAGAAGCAGAACATAAGATGGTCACAACAAGGCAGTCATAACAGCAGGTCATCATAACAACCTTTTGAAACAAATGCATAGTTACTGTTTCATGGAACAGGCAGTACAGAGTCATTCGTTGTTAAGGTTACAGGTGGGGCATGGCCCAATCCTTGAGAAACAGATTTAATCATAAACAGGAATCAACCTAGTTTGTCTTTACTATAAGATGACTAAAATGGAAGCAGACTGGATCATCACTCTATGGACATTGCTGGCATCCTCTTAAGAATTTATAGGAACAACCCCAGTAGCTCCTGTTACTTAAGACATGATACCCACTCTACAAAGACTTCTGCCATCTGGGGTCTGCCCTAGTCACTACCACTGTCTGACCCAACCTCTCCTGGTGTCCTTTAAATGGAAAGATCCTATTCCTTTTGATAGCCTCTACTCTCTTCCTGGGGAAAATCTACATACTGATATATATGTTGTTAGCTCCTATGTCCCCTCCTGAGGGAGGCTTTCTCTGACCCTCTTCTCTTCAACCATGGCACAATCTATTACATAATTCAGCCCTATTTTCTTCCTAAACCTTTATCACTAACTATAATTCTGTTGTTTATTTCCTTTTTACAAATTATTTTCTGCCTCCCATCCCAATTCCAGGAACCTCCTCTTTTGTATTTAGACAGGTTTTATAGGCATTTGACAAATGTTCACCTAAGGAAAAGGAAGGAGACAAAGAGACAGGAAGGAGAGAGGGTGGTGGGAAGGATGAGAGAGGAGAGTATCAGGGAATATTAATTCACATATTGGACATTGGCTTGTAATTCCCCAATGTAGGCATAGTGCTAGATGCAGGTTCTCCAAGAAGGAAAAATTCAGTGCCACTCCAGAGCAAGCCCTCAGGAAGGACCTTCCTTGAGTAAATGGAAAAGATGGTATAATCTCTTACCTCTTTAGTAAGTTTATGTGTGTGTGTGTGTGTGTGTGTGTGTGTGTGTGTGTGTGTGTAGAATCATAATATAATACTACCATGCTAATAATCAATTTACTAACATCCAGCTAATTGCTCCTTGCAATTATTCCAAAGGCCACAGCAGATTCTTTTTCACCTAAGTGGTCTTCTGAACTTGGATAAAATGACCTACAGATGATAAAAAGAGTACCATCTAGATTCCTTCCCCCAGCCTTCCAGGCTTTCCCTGGTCTTACCTTTCCAAACCTGTCTCCTTACTTTCCCATCACATGCCCTCTGTTCTGGAAGCTTCCTCCCTGATAGCCTTTGACTGTCTTTCTTCCTTCATGCACGCAGGTAGTGAAGGCAGACCATGTCATACTTGGCCACAGACCAGTGTTCCATCCCTTCTCTCAGCAGTTGTATATGTAGCTGAACAGACCGACTTCATAGCCCCTCATCAGCTACTCTCTTCCTGTGGCAATGTGCTATGGCTACAAATGGGTACTGTTGACTTCTGAGGGACATGGCTCACAGCTCTGCGCTGTCCACAAGAGATTACATAGCCATTCCCACAACAGTGCCTTCTTCCCTTGTGTAGCCCTGGACCTGCCCCGTAAGCTCAAGTGTCCCCAAACACCATGAAGCTGGCCTGCCTCTCCTGCAAATTCTCTTCACACACTGGTATCTGTCATTTATCATCTGGGCCTTCCTCACATCACAAGCTTCTTGAGGGGAAGTCAGTCACACGATCCCAAATCCAGCTCTTAAAACTCCTAGGTACAGGGACTGGAGAAATGGCTTAGTGGTTAAGAACACTGGCTGCTCTTGCAGAAAACATAGGTTTGGTTCCCAGCACCCACATGACAGCTCCCAGTCATCTGTGAGTCCACTTCTGGGTCATCTGAAGTCCCTTCTTTTGCCTCTGTAGGCATCAGGCACGCATATGGTACACAGACATGCACACAGACAAGATACCCACACACATAAAAATCAATAAACCTTTAAAAGAAGAAAAATTCTAGGTTGAATAACAGTGAGTATTATAGTACCAATAGATAAATGCACAACCCATGCTACTCTAGAGCATTAAATTCATTTTAAATATGTCTGTAATATTATATAAATGCTAGGCTTCCACATTTAATCAAAGTCTTAATCATAATGAGCAGCATTTATGAAAGGGCAATTAACAGATTCCCAAAAGAACTGGAAATGGTAAATTGCTAATGGCCTCCCTAAGGTTTTGCTTTTTGCTCTGATAAATTAAGTAATTTAATAACAGAGGCGGTATGAACCAGAACGAGCACACGTTTCAAAGACAGCAGACTTACGTTGTGATCTTGTCATCAGACTCGTGTCCCCGGATCAATGACTCCTCTCCTTGGTGTCGGCTCAGCTCATCTGGCGTATGAAAATTCAAAGTAATGACACTCATTATGCACGTTGCTAAGTTTCAAAACCCTGTGCTGGACCAGGGAGATGGCTCAGTGGCTTGCCACTCAGCCTGATGGCCTAAGTTCAATTCCTGGAACCCACAGGGTAGAAGTAGAGAACTGACTCCGCCAAGCTGTCCTCTGACCTCCATTTGTCTACTGTGGCACGTACATGCATAAACACAGGTGTGCACAAGTTTCTAAAATCTGTGCTGTTTATTTAAAAAATTTTAAATTGGTGTATCTGTTTTAAAAAGAAAAGAAAAAAAAAACCTAGATGTCTGAGATGCCTCATCTAGATAATATTTGAGGTAACTTCTACCTCTCACTTTTCAGAAAAGCAAAGTCTAAAACCTAGTTATAAGGGCTTTGGCTGTAGCTCACTAGCTAAGATGTATATACATACATATACATATGTACACATGTGCATATATGTATGTATACTATTACCCATATGTACATGATAGAGCTGAGCACTGCCTATAGCTCCTCCCCTAGGGGTGGAGCCTTGTGAGCACCCCCTATACATTATCTTTAATTCCATGGGCTTTAAGAATGATTAAAATCTAGTTACTTTATAAAGTAGTAGAATTGTTCATTGTATTCCAGTTCATGCAAGGCTGTTTCCCAGGATGCCTCTCTTACTGGCATTCTCCTCATCTCCTTAAGCAAATCTGCCAAGCTCTTAAAGCATTGGCTCCTGCTTCTTCGCTGTATGTAGGAACTGCCTTGTTCGATGTACCGCATCTGGGTCTCAGTGCTACCATGACAAATGCCTGAGACTGGTGATTTGTAAATTGTATTAATACACTCATGATTCTGGAGCCCGGGAACCCTGAGGTCTAGGATCCAACAGGACTGATGACTGGTGGGGGCTGGTCACTGCCTCCAAAACACCTTCTTGTTGTGGACTAATGCAGCTAAGTGACTGAAGGGTAAGAAAGTACTGCTTCCCTCCCCCTTTATACAGATGTGAATTCCTCTCCTGGGGTGACTTTATCACTTCCAGAGTCCATGTCCTTTAATACTTTTTCTACTGGGACCAAGTTGTAACGTGGATTTGAGAGGGCCACCATCCCTCAATCCAGAGCAGCGTCTTAACATTCAGAGATACCATCCCCCTCCTCAAACCCTTGATCCCACCCCTGGGGACTCCTATTCTCATTTGTGACTCGGTTACATCAGAAAGCCAGCCAAGCCCCAGCACTAGTGTCGTTAGTCATTCATGCCCATCACTTCGTGCTGCTGTGGAGAAACGGGCGCTAGAAGGCACGCAGGAGCAAACGCGAATTAGGAAGAGGACACGTGGAAACAGGGCACCGGTCTTATTTTGAAAAGAGAGTCAGTGGGGAAATCACAAGACCTAGCTGATGGAGAGTACCTATGCATTTATCACCAACCCAGCATGGTACGGCCAGGAAATAAGGGTTCTCCCTGCCTGCTGCTCCTAGCCTACCGAAAGAAATCCAATTTATTTCACGAAAGCACCTAAGGCATGCAGTCATTTGAATGACTGATTTGGTACATAATAAACTCCCAGAAAATATTAATAGATTTGTGATAGCCTACATTTTGATTTATTGAAAATGTCGTCCCAGCCTCTGCCCATTTATTCTCAAAACCAACATGTACTAAATGTGCAGGATCTGTCAGGGTTGCCCCAGGAGCTGGTCAGCCCACCCCTTCCACACTTGTGAATCTGATGGAATTTTCCCTCCAGCAGGCAAGGGAAAGAACCAGTCCGAGCCTGGAGAAGTCAGGAAGTGGCAGAACCAGGTGGTTCCAAACTGCTGGAGATCTTGAGTTTTGTTCCCCAGAGAATATTGGGGGATGTCTGAGGACAGTTCTGGTCCTGACAGCCGAAAGCGATACTGGCATCTAGTGGACAGAAGCCAGGACGGTGGCTGAATGTCTTGTAGGGCGGGACAAGCCTACCATAAAACATTGTTCAGTGTCAAGGCAGGGAAACCGAGTCAAGCTCCCTGCATGTAGCTGCCATTCCATCTGTACCACAGCTTGCTGCAGAGAGTGAGCGAGGCTGCCCAGGGTCCGGGTGTCTCACTGGGAGGAGGCGCGAATCTCATTATGCACCTCCCAGGACTGGGATAGTTGTAAAGCTCAGACAGCTGAGTTTGTAGACACGGCCACGCATGACATGCACCATACAGCCCAGTTGTTACTTGTAATGATATAAATAACAAGAACAAAGGCTTTCTGCAGCTTTGCTGACCCAGCTGAAGGTTGACAGTATGTCTCCACATTGGTGCAGAGCTGTAACTCAAAGGTCAAATCTAGACCTTGAGAGACGGTCCACATGCTAAAATCAGAAGCTTTATTTATGCTAAAATTCTACCCTGATCTTCTGTGGCTCTCCATCCTGGAAGTGTGTGTGGAAGGGGTCACAATGAGTGATTGTGTGGAAGCGGTCACAATGAGTGATAGCCTATTGAACCGTTGGTGTGCTGTTTGTTGGGACTTGAACAGGGATGTCACCTTCAGGATGGGATGTTTGAGATAAGGATAGAATAGGGGATGGTTAAGGATTAGTGAATTCTGTGGCCATTCCATGGGTTTACATGCTGAAAATGAATGCAGGTCATATTCTCCTGGCTATTACCCTTTCCCTAACCTTATAGACTAAGCCAGGAAAGGTGCCGAGGCAAGCGCCATGGGGCTAATTAACACTCGGGCATGAGAAATCTCTCGACCACATTCAATCTTTCATGGATTTTTTGGGAAGAGAGAGGGAGGAGCCAAAACAGAGGCCTTGCAAACATTTGTGTAACTGTTAACAAGTGCTCTGAATTGATTGTAACCACAAAGCCTATTTAGTCAATTAACACATAGCTCCAAAAATAGTTGCTTCTGTTTCCTGTAGCCCTAGGCATCTCTGGGTTAATCTCATTAACAATATTAGGTATTTTTTTTAATCAAATTGTTAGCCGTTGCAAATCAAAACATTCATTTGTCTGATGCCCACACAGGAGAGCTGAGTAGCCCATAAACCTCTAGCTCCAATGTCCTTACATGAAGTCAAACGCAATTACTTTCAAACCTACCAGGAAGCTGAGGGGGAGCACGTAATTCTGAAATCTGCGGTAAAGATGCTGGGAAAGTCTATGGAAATTCTCAAAAACTATAAAATGTAAATATCCCACAGTTAGCCAAAACCCAAGCCCAAGACTTAGGTGCATACTCAAGTCATTTTCTAAATCTATTATGAGGTGGCCTTTCTCTTTAAGGCCAAGAAGTCTGCTAAGAAACCCACCCAATAATCCAATTAACTTTTGAACAAGAAGACGACCCAGAAACAATGCCAGAACTGTGGTCATTAGCCACGTGCTGGCCTCATGGTCAGAGAAAGCAGAGTATTCAAAGTCAAATGCTTCATGAATCCAACTGACTTTCTGGAAGCTAAGAGTAGCACAGAAGGCCTGTCTGGTGCTTCCCTGTATCCAGTAGGCGGGGGTACCTGATCTCCGTTGTTTCCCTTGAGTATACCCATATATATCCCCGTATATAAAGAATTGATATCTAAAGTCCAATTAAAACTAAGTGACTAGTGCAAAATAGCTACCTTTCCCCCATTATATATGTGTTCATAGTATTTCATATGTCGGCTCACATTCATGCTGGTAAGAGCTGTTTTCTTGACCTAAGAGCAGGGGCAGGCCTGCTTTTTATAGAAAATTCTTAATATTCTTAATATATTAATAAAATTCTTAATATTCTTAATACATGTATTTGATGGATTTTGAAGTAAAATCATTCAAATGATTTAAATGATTGAGCAAAAATATTTTCATGTACTGCTTTATTATAAAGAGATTCCTTTAGTAAATGAAATTATAAGGGGTTTATACAGTGAATTGTATAGGTTGCCAGGCTGATAAGATAAAAACACAGGTCACAAAATGTCAAAGGCGTTCTCACTGTATGTAGGTCAGGTAGAAGTCAAGGTGAATGTTTCGACTGTGAAATGCTTGTGAAATCTTGGTTAAGGGGTTGTAGTCCTCTGCGGGCAGTTTGGAAGCTCTCAATGAGCAGCTTAGATCGGATCCCCAGGTGGGTCCCTTCTCACCCCCTTATTATCTGTCTCACCATGCCGCCTCAACACCAGCTACATTTCTGGTGTCTTGGTTTTGTCTGTTTGAATAGTTTCTAAACACAGGTAAGTTAACAGATCCAGAAGGGATGATGCATATCCTTAGAAATCCATCTACATTTGTATTTTAAATGACTGCTGAAGCCACTCTTGTGAAATTAGGGGTCACTGTGCACTATTCCACCCCCACCCCACAAACATATTTCCTAGCAGTACCATGGGAAATTTCTAACATAATACTAACAAACTGGACTTTTTTTTTCCTTTGTCTCCATTCCTTCTCTCTTCCTCTGTTTTTGAAAAACTTACCCAAACAGAATTTTGATGGAAAGAGGAGAAAATGGCACAAGATTTTTACTGAATCACCAGTATATTCTAGGATATAATCAATAAAGAAAAGGACTAATTAGAACAGTAAGATTTAATGATGTCTTTCCTGTCGTCAAATTCACTGCCTGGCTTCTTTTGAAGTCACATGTCTTTTCATGACCCTCCCTGTGGCCTCTGTTCTTTCTTAAAGGAGGTGAAAGGTGGGGGCTGAGGAAGTGGGCGTTGACAGGAATTACCGAAGAAAAGCCTCTTGAGTAGGATGAACCTTTAAAATGATAATTTCCGTGCTCTTTAACTGGCTTCTAAGAGATGCATAGAAATTATTACAACAATGGTACCCGATGAATTTAATTCAAAACCCTGCTCTTGACTTTATGCCCTCCCACGTTCTCTGTGGTGTGTGGCATTGAAGGGTGATGCTCCCGGCTGCTTCTCACCGCTGCTCAGGGCCTGCTGTCTCCCCTCAGGATTCCCCACTTAGCCATCCGGATGCTCCTTCCATGCCTGGTTACCATGGTGAATGCTGCACCCTCGGCTTCTGTTTCCAGTAACTAGGAGGTTGTTAGCGAATTGCTTAGGAAATGATTTCTCTGATGCCGATTGCTTATGGCGCCAAAATCAACAACTGCACCCTTTTCTTTATAGATACTTCTGCAGGTGCAGAAGCCGGTATTACTGAAGACTGATGTTACTAATTATACTTCTAGACAAAAGGGGTTCACTTAGTATGCAACATATTAGCATTCAACCTCTTTTCTTACCTTCTTTTGAGGTTTTGGTCAGGTGATTTCCCAGAAAGGATTCTATGTTCCCTGGGTCTTGTCTGATTCTGTAATGTACTTGGCTCTTCATTCCCTGAAGCTCCAGAGCCATAAAACCATAAAAGATTGGTGATAGCATTGTTAGCACTGCCAATATTATCCAATTCTGGCATCTAGCAATTTCTAACCGATTTTAAACAAAACTGCTTGAGCTCTAAGTTCCTTCATATGTGAACTAAGGGAATTCAGAAGCATTTTCCAGAATTGTGATGGTTAAAAGGGACATTGGTTCAGTGTCATAGGTATATGACATGTGCAATAGAAGCCCTAACTAAGACAATGAGCAGCAATGAAAAACCTAATCTTGCACATAAAGCAATATTTTTCTGGTTTATTAGAGGACCTTAGGAGAGACGTGAAGTCATGTTGCTGATTATTAGAGATGTTTAAGCCGTTTGGTGTACATGGTGCTCATCTCTCTGTTGTCACACTAGTGTGCCTGCATGACAGCCTTTGACTTTCTCAGGTGACAAGCCTTTCAGAATTTTTTACAGAGCCCATTCAACAGCTATTGTGAGTTACCTAATAATCCTTAGAAAGTGTTTTTAATTCAGTTATTATTATCTGTATAATTCTAACACGGTAAATAGTCATTTTTATTTACTTCATAGTAGATAGCATCTACCGTGTTACCATACTCATTCAGTGACTATCCTATGCTAATTTCACATTCCAGTGGAAATTACACTGTAAGGAGAAGCATGGTGCACACAGATCCTCACCGTGTGGTTTGGGGACTGTAGAGTGAGATGCAGTGAGAAGCACACTTTTGGGGGTTGCCCAAAGCAAGCTGGTTTGTCCCATCATTCTGAAGCACCTGCTGACACATTCACTTTCATCTGAAAAACTGTTCGGCTGAGTAGGGTGGGCCCACTTATGAATAAATTAGCCAGGCCCCAGATCTGAGATCTTAAAAAAGACATCCTTAACCTGTCTGTGTATACTGTCGTTTTATTGTCCTTGATGAAGTAGCTCAGATGGAGGACGCCGAGACCTCTCCTTGCTTATCAGGTCAGAGCTACAGCTGGGTCCAGTCCACTGTATTTACACTTCAAGCAAAGCTGCCCATTGAAGTCCACTTCTCTGGTGTGTGGGAGCCCGTTCTCGGGTTCCTTGTGGCATTGCACAGCAGGTCCACAGAGAGGATGATTAGGACCACGGGCCTGAGTGCAGGTGTCTGGGATGGTCTGCACTTGGCTGTGCTGGGGGAGAGGTCTTTTGCTCCACCCCTTGACGTTTCTATAAATACCCTGGGGCAGAGACAGTCGGGCCCGTTGGAAAAGGATCCAGGCCCTCTCGAGGCTATCCTTTATTTTCTATCTGTTTATCTCCGCAATATTCTCCGCAATAAATCCTTCTATCTAATATTTCCTGCTGGTCACACTCAAGAAAACTCTGGGGAACTGTGGGGTTGTAGGTAAACGCCCCACACTGATGGCTCTTCACAACATCAGAACCCGGTCACCATCTTGTCCATGGACCGTCTCACTTCCCTTCCAGATGACTGGAAGCTGGAGGATGTGCTCCAGCAGCATCCTTCAGTACTCACTGCTGACATCGTCATCATCTCACACGTCAGCATGTGAGTGCTCATGCACTGTTGTCGTAGGCTGCATCCAGTTATTCCTAATTTTAGTAACTTCCCCCTTGTCATAGAGAAAACACCTTAGAAGTCCTTCTAAAGAATATTCTATCTAGGGCTGGAGATATGGCTCAGCCGTTAAAGGCTAGGCTCACAATCTAAATATAAGAGTTCGATTCCCAGCACCCACAGCTGTCTCTCCAGCCACCAAAAATAAACAATAAATAAAGGAACATTCTATCTAGAGCTGGAGAGATCCTCAGTCAGTAAAGTACTTACTTTGCAAGCATGCAGACCTGAGTTTGATCCCCAAAACACGTGAAAAAAAAACAAACAAAAAAAACGACATGGTGGCATGTGATCCCAGTGCTGGGAGATGGAGACAGGGGCTCCCTGGCCAGCCTACCTAGCCTGCTTAACAAGCTCCAGGACAATGAGAGATTGTTTCTAAAATTTAAAAAAAAAAAAAAAAAA
>CABHPQ010168424.1:15940-26644 GCA_902168405.1 Peromyscus aztecus | reverse complement strand
CCCTGTTTTTTGACTTGGAGTTCAACCATGCTGTTTGTGGAAGGCAGAGAAACACTAGCCAGACAGACACAGGAAATGTGAAACATGCTTGCCTGCCTGGCTTTGTCTCTTAGGCTTCTGTCGTCCTCAATAACCGATCATCCTCCCTGTGGCCAGTAGTCCCTGTTCCCTCAGCCTCAGACCAGGTCCCGGATGAGCCTGTAAGAATCAGACCTGAAGCTAATACACAGCAGTCCACCTTGAAGCAACACATCCCAGAGTGGCTGGAATCAGCACATCTATACCATCCACAGATACATGAACGAAGATAAATGACTGTAGTTTAAAGCCACTCACTGAGAAGGACGTGATTTGTTATAATTAAAGAATGTAAAAAACATTCCTATAAAGTCCTAAAGCACGGTTGAAGCACCATCTTAAGAAAATTAAATTTATGTGTGACTCCAGGTTTCATGGTATTGAAAATGTGTGTTAGTTAGGAATGCCGCAGTGGTCCTGCAAACTAGCAGGGCTTGAGACAGAGATTTTTACCAAATACTTTTGCAAGTAAGTAAGGATGTCACTACTCACTCCTCCTTACAATATAAAGCCAACTTAGCATGCTGTTGATGAGTTTAGGATTGGCCAGTAGTGTAGCAGGAATCTTAAAAGTTCTTATTAATAAAACCAAACCTGAGCCAGTTATTGGGGTGAAATGCTGGATGGTCAGAGAGACAGAATAAGCCACAGCCACCTCACCTGGCCAACTTCTCAGCTGGTCTTGTTTCCTCAGATTGGAAGCCTCTGTGTCCTCATATCCCAATGGCTCTCAGCTGAACTGCTGCTAGAAGCCTGAATGCTTAACCAGGCCAAATACTTTTCCAGGCCAAATGCTTACCCAGGCCAAATGCCTCGAGTTTCTTCACGCCTTATATACCTTTCTGCTCTCTACCACCACTCCCTGGGATTAAAGGCTTGCTTTCTGGGATTAAAGGAGTGTGTCACCACGCCTGACCATTTCCAATGTGGCCATGAACTCACAGAGATCCAGAGGAATTTCTGTCTCTGGAATGCTAGGATTAAAGGCGTATGCTACCACTGCCTATCCTCATGTTTAATATTGTGGCTGTTCCGTCTCTGACCCCAGATAAGTTTATTAAGGTGCACAATATTTTGGGGAACACAATACCACCACACAGTAGTACTTACATTTCCTTTGTCATGCCTACTTAGAAAAAGACTAAGAGAAAATGATAACTCATACTTACTGAATGTTCTCTCTGACAGGCCTGTTTCAGTTCATCATGTGTTTATAGTTCTAAAAAGGCACGCCATATTATTATTATTCCCATTTTATAGATGAGAAAATTAAAGTGCCGATCACTTATGAAATTAGCCAAGGTCCAAGAGGTGGACAGTACTATAGCTGAAATTCTACCAGGTGACGTGGGCAGTATGACCCTGGAAAAGGCAAGATTCACATGCTTCTGGAATTTCTGGTCTTGTTTGTAACTCACACAGGATAGGTTCAGAAACATTTGATTTCTCAGGACCATTTCCTTCAAGAATTCCAAATAGATCAACATCATTTTAAATACTGTAGTTTTGGCAATCCAAGGTTCACTGGATGCAGGTGTTCTGATTCCAGCCTTTTGCAGTGAATCTTGGGAATTAACTGCTTAGACCTCTGTCCTGCTATAGGGCTGGCAATGTAATATCAAAGGTCAGGCCACAGATGATGAGGAAGGGGTGCAGGGCCTGAAAGACACTTAGAGAAATGGCCTGAGACAGCTGATAGGTACCTGTCTTATCCCCTCTTGATAGCTGGCCAGGAAATAGTGTTTTAATAATAGCAATGATGCAAAGGTGAACAGGGACACCTCAGATATTCATTTATTTATTTTTAAATGTCACCCAGAGTTGCCATTCTTCATGAGATGAGCACATCTGTTTTTAATCTATAGATATGTATCTTAAAGAAGTGTCTGTTGAAAATCCAGTGTTTTTTGTCCCGGGTTCTAGTGTTTCATTTTACCAGCAATACAATGAGAAGCTCTGAAGGTGAACTGTGGCTCTTAGGATGTGCAGACCCTGGAAACTTTAGCCTCAGCTAATGTGCTTCTTCCTTTGAGACAAGAAAGTCTCTGGAATCCAATGAAATGAGATTGGACTGGTCTTAGATCCAGCGGTCATCCAATGGGAACAAAGGTAGTTCAGTGTGTTCCTGTCAGGTCACTATTTTCGTCTGTTCAAGCACTCAGAGAATTTTAAAGACCAAAGAGACTTGGCTATCATGAGGATAAATATTTGTTTGGTTCTTGAATTCCCTCTGATGGAGGAATGAATCACATCACACCCAACACTTACTCAGTTATTCAAACTTGTCACAGGCTTCTTCATTATCATCACTGCCATCTACTGTGGCTCAAGTCAGCAACAAAGGCTCATTCTTGCTCTGCCTTTTCATGCCCAGTCGTCACCAAGGTGTGCTGAATGTGTCCCAAATCTCCCCAAGAGTCTCCATCTCTTGTACTTAACTCTCACAAACTGATTCTCAGGCACATGATCTGTGATCCTGACTGATTTGTAAGCCTCTTGACCAGGGTTTCTGGCTCTTTTCTATATCCTTTCAACATCAGTAATGGTTTCTCTTAGTATGAATGAAGCTCATACTTCCTTCTGTAAAACCATTCAGTGGATCTTCACTGTGTTTAGAAATAACTAGTCTTTGTCCTTGTTCTCAGCTAGCTTCATATCCTTATACTTAGTTTATCCCTGGGAAGTCATAGATCAATCCCATTGATAGCTGAGATTGCTCTAAGAACAAGAAAGAAAGCTCATCAGTCACTTAGAACACATAGCTCTGGTCCTTGAAATTTTGAAATATGTTACCACTGTGGTTTATCTACCTGTGGCTGTTCTGTCAGAATCCAAGAGCAGGAGCTGTGCCTGGTTTCTTCAGGGGCCTGCTGTCTGGAAAATATGATAATGTATAGTTTACAAATTAAACATACACTGGATGAAATCTATCCTGTCCACAGGAGTTTAATTTTCACGTTATATCCCAGGCTATCTCACTCACACAGCTCATCCAAATGTCAGCCTTACCACACTTGTATTACACTCATGGGTTATACTTCCTATGTAATTTTCAGTAGTCACATTTATCTTTGTATGTCTTGGCTGTATCCAGTGAATTGCTGATACCTCTTTTAAAACATTGAATTTGAAGTATTTTGAAGTATTTTTTTATGTTTGAAATCCTAAAAAAAAAAATTTAAAAATCTTAGTCATTTGAAAAAGCTACTTTTGGCCTCTAAATAGATTTTTAATTTCAGTTTTCAAAGGCTGTTTCTTTTAAGAAAACTCAGCATACAAAAAAGGTCCCAACTGGAAAAGAATTAAACAAGAATGTGCTTTTTATTTACCAGGTGATATTTTACTTAGAAAATCCTTGCATTTAGATAGTGTGGGGCTTAAAAGAAAACAGCATCTTTGCTTGTTTGCTTTTTAAGAAACGTAACTGGTGGCTGAAATGTCAAGATTTTTATCTATACCATTGCACTTATATTTTACTGATAAAGGAATTTCAGTTTCTTAAATGAATTCCAGGATTCCGTGCAGGAACAAACTCTTTAAATTTTATCACTATGCCAGCACATAAATGCACTTTTCTTCAATTGAATCTGCTAATGGAAAGGGCTTCGTGTTTGGATCCAAGGGAGGTATTCATAACTGGAAAGTCACCAGGCTGGCAAGGAACTTAAAAATCAGCTTGTAAAAACCTAAGTCAAATAACATTGATGCCCTGAGGTAGTGACAAAACCCCCATGTGATAAATCATCCTGAGAGAATGTTCCTGAGCAAAGAAGAGTCTCAACCCCGCAGCCTCCTGCACAGCATTTTGTAAACTATAAACAGTGAACAGGCTCAGATGAATGCAGTGGTGAGTGGCAGGCTTGTAATATTAAGTTTTTTTTTTTGTGGTGTCTGACATTAAGGGGATGGTGGGATGGATTGTTCTTTATATTTGTTTAGTGTGGGCAGGTAATCCAAACTTTGAGGTTGGGAAACAAGAAAAATAGCTTCCAAGGTTTTGAGGGAAAATTTTGCTCAGGTAATCTAGATTCTTACTGTAATTTAATCAGGAGGCTGTTGACTATTTAGCAAGAAAGGGAATTTTCTTCTAATACATAAGGATTTGGGGTTTTCCCCTAATTTTAGCTGGAGCTGTTTTGAAAGCAGCTCAGTGATCCATTCTACTGGTGGCTTTCCTCTCCTGTGGGGATGAGGGTTCTATTGAGGACATTTTCATGGGCCTTTAACTCTCTGCATTTCTACTTCAGTTAATCATAATATCACTTTAGTACATTGAAAAGGGTCATAAGGTACAGATACAAAATTTCGTTTCTGAAATGAATTCAGCTGTCTTCAACTGCGGGCTTTAGTTTTCTGATCTTCTACTTGCTTTCTGTACGGCTGTCAGAGTTATCTCAAAAAGAGATTTCTTTGCTATTGTTTTTCTTTAAAACATTCAATATCCTGCATCCACCAGGAGCGGTTTGCTTCCTAGCCTGATATACTGGTCTCTTGATATGTTGGCCAACCAGTAATATGCACAGTGTAATTTTAGCCTCTCAGCTTTATGTCCATATGTCTACAGTGACCCCTGGAGTCTTACTGATTCCTCTCGACCTGTTTCCTTTCTAAAGAGTTTACTTATTCATGCTATCACTACCTTCCAATCAGCGGTATATTCTCCCACAAATCATCTGAACAGACACTTCACACTCCCACTTCACTCTGGTCACTCTCTGCTATCGGTAGAATAATGACAGTCCTAAGGACATCGATTTTCTCATTACTAGAACCTATAAACACATAAAGGCTATAAAGGACTTCGCAGATATAGTTAAAATTATAATTTTGAGGTGAGGGAAGTTATTCTAGATTATCTGAACTGGACAATCATGTCAAATAAGATGGAGGCCAAGGTCAGTGTGCAACTGTGATGATGGAAGGAGACGTCAGAGTGATGCGGTTTCTGCCTTTGTAAATGGGAGAACATCATAAACTTCCAGATGTAGGTTATCTGCAGAATCTAGACTAAAGGAGGAATGGATTCAATCTTTTAACCTCCTGAAAGACTGCAACACTCTGGTCACCTTGGTTTTAGACAAGTGAGAGATATTTGGGATTTATCATTTCCAGAGGTGTAATCTAATACACCTGTATTCATTTCAACCATCAAGTTTAGGATCATCAGTTATCATTAGTTTCCTAACTAATAAGATTCTTACTACTGGGTAGTGAGACACTCACATAACAATCATGTGAAATGCCAGAATGTCCTTCGAATTGGTCCATGGACAGAGGCCTGAGGATATCATAGAGAATGGTAGGTAGCTTAGCTTGTCTTCAACAGAGTACTGGCAAGAATGTGGATACAATTGCCTCTGCTAGTGGGGGATCAAAAGGCAGAAAGGAACATGGTAGAGAATACCTATGCTTTCCTAAGCAATGTTCAAGTTATGAACAGTGGGTAGACAGATATTAAAATCTTGCTAGTGAGGGCCCAAAGGAGATGAGGAACCTGCTGTTGAAGATGGATGGGAGAGGGTCTTTGTTATAGTATATCTGAAAACTTACTTGAATTGTCTTGAGTGTCTTGAGATTATATGGAAAGCAAAATTTGTACATTATGACTTTAATATTTGGCAGTTTCTAAGCAAATGGCTAAAGGCTTGTCTTAGTTTTTTTGTGGTTGGGCATGCATGTTTTTTGTTTTGTTTTCGAATTTGCAGTGGAGTGTGCAATGAAGGAGATAAACTGAAGAAAGAGCTGCTAGGTGAGAATAAATGATTTGAGAAAATTTCAGCCAGTGCAGATTGTAAAAACTCTTTGTCAGTGCTTTAACAGGATTAAGAGTTCAGTCTGTGAACTGACAACCAGGGAGCCTGCATGAGACTGACCTAGGCACTCTGCATATATGTTACAGTTGTGTAGCTTGGTCCTCTTGTAGGACTCCTAACAGTGAAAGCAGGGGCTGTCTCTTACTCTTTTGTTGGCTTTTTGGACCCTATCCTCATACTGGGTCACCTTGCCCAGCCTCAATACACGGGGATGTGCCTAGTCTGACTGCAACTTGATATGCCATGTTGTGTTGATACTCATGGGAGACTAGCCCTTTCCTGAACAGAAATGGAAGAGGAGTGGATTCAGGGGTGGGAACAGAGCAGGATCCTGGGAGAGGGACTGGGAGGAGAGAAGGGAAGGGATACTGTGGCCAGGATGTAAAATAAATGAAGTTTTTAAAAAAAGAGTTCAGTGTACCTAGTCACATAGGGAGCTTTTTGAAGAGACTAGAATAAACCTTGTTGGTGTCTCAACCATCCACACAGAATCTACAATCACAGAGTGGATTATGTAAGAAAGACCCATTGAAGAATCTATTGTCTAATGAGATCCATTTCCTGAGCTCACAGGGAGCCTACCAGGTTTTAAAGGACATCTGGCAAACAGGAAACACTGGCAGCTTTGCATGCAAGGGACCCAGAGAATTTCAGATGAAGCAAAAGCGTCAGACTCACAAAATTAGGCAGGCAGGACATGGACCGAGCAAAGTATGTTTACCCATCTGTAAACATGCACTACCACATGTCCCAGAGGACATAACTCACACAGACACCCAGAGGATACCCAGAGGTGTCCCCTGACACCCAGAGGACAGAGTCCCCAGTGAGAGGACCTTTCCCAGTCCTTGGGCTCTGCTGTTCGTCTGTTTTCGTTTTTCATCGGGCTGCAATTGGTATGCAGGGCTTTCTTCTACGTTTTCTTTCTGTATAATGGGACATCTGTGCAGCCTCACTCATGTCCCAATGTTTATTTGGGACCAGATAATTTGTTGTCTAATTTCACAGGCTCCCAGATGCAGAACCATTTCCGGTCAAACTCATACATGATTTAGATGATTGAGGTGATGAGACCCAAGAATAAAGAGCTGATGAGACTTAGATGAGATTTTGGACTCTGAGTTGATGTTGTAGTAGGTAAAAAAACATTTGGAAATGTTGAGTGAGGTAGGGTGAATTCATTTTTCATAAGGGATCGATGTGAATCGTTATAGACCAAAGGTCAGACTGAGGTGGGCTGGCTAACATCCCCAAGATGGCTATGCTCTAATTACCCAAACCTGTGACTAAGGTTTTTAAACAGCAAAGGGGAATTGTTATGACATATGGAGTTCAAGTTATTAATTACCCGAATTTAATATATTAATTTTATCAGACTTGGTAGATTAGGTCAATGTCACTTAATTTGAAGTGATAGACACTCTCCAATTTCTGTCTTATTATCAGTCAGTTTAACTTTGAGCACCTCAGTTCTTCCTTTTCTTCGTGTTCATGTACACATGTGTAAGCATGTCTACTTCTGATATTTAGGGTTTTTTTTTTTTTAAGAATTACTTTAAAAGTTGGTATATGTCTTACTTTTAAATATATGTATTTTTCAAGTATAACACTTAGGCAGAAAAGGGCACAAAATGTGCTATGCTCAGAGAATTCTCATTAAGTGGAAATGCTCATATAACTCCTATCCAGGTAAGGAAATTGACTGTCACCTGGGGCCCACAAGTCTCTCAGTAGATACCGTTTCAAAAGATTCTGATTTTTAAAACTAGAGAGATGTCACCTGTAACTGTGTGACTTAAATATTATATTTTGTTTAGCATCTAGTTTTTAATCAGCCTTATGTGGATGAGATTCTTTGTTACTCTCAATAGATCAGTTTTTCTCGTTTATTTATAGTATTCACTTGTATGACTATAATTTCATGTATTTATCTCTTGTTTTTGATGAACTTTTGCATTCATTACAGCTCCACTCTGATACTGGCTGTGTTTGATATATGTTGGTTGGGCTTGATATCAAGACTTCTTAATCTTTGATCTTTTTTTCTTCTTCATATATATATGAAAATCATCCTCTATCTCCAATCTCTCTCTATTCTCCCATACAATATATCTCGACTACAGTTTCCCCTCCTTCCACCCCTCTCAGTCTGCCCCCACCCCCAGCTCCACTCCCCCTCCATTTCCCTTCAGAAAAGAGCAGGCCTCCCAGGGATATGAACCAAAAACAATGTAATAAGATACAATAAGACTAGGTACCAACCCCCATATCCAGGCTGGACAAGGCAACCCAGTAGGAGGAAAAGGGTCCCAAGAGCAGACAATAGAGTCAGAAACATCTCCACTCCCACTGTTAGGAGTCCCACAAGAACACCAAGCTGCACAACCATAATGTATATGCGGAGGACCTAGCACAGACCCCTGCAGGGTCTGATTGCCGCTTCAGTTTCTATGAGCCCCATGAACACTGCCTAATTGATTCTGTGGGCTGTGTTCTCCTGGTGTCCTGGACCCCTCTGGCTCTTATAATTCTTCCTCCCCTTCTTCCATGGGGTTCCCTGAGCTCCTAGGGACCTCATGAAGGACTCCAATTTGGATAGTCTCTCTGCCTAATGTTTAGTTGTGAGTCTCTGAAGATATCTTCCCATTGGCTGCTGGAAAACAGCCTCTCTG
Organism: Peromyscus aztecus; assembly: GCA_902168405.1. NCBI lineage: Eukaryota > Metazoa > Chordata > Mammalia > Rodentia > Cricetidae > Peromyscus > Peromyscus aztecus. The sequence goes on along the minus strand of CABHPQ010168424.1, from coordinate 18,081 downwards.
ATGACAATTGGGCTAGGCACTGATCCATGAGCATAGCAGAATATCATTAGGAATCATTTTATTCATTTCTTTTTCTTATTCTAGGTCTCTGTTTGATCCCTTTCACTTAAAAATTTTTACATCATCCCTGGTATATAGCTATACAAAGTAAGTATAGAAATCAAACATTTAGTAATAATAATTTACAAATGTATTTGAAAACAATTCTCTGGTATGCTATACATATAATATTACCATTAATTAAAGACAAATGCAAATTTATATACTAACAAGGTGTATATTTATTCATTGTCACATAAAAAATTAATCCTGGCTGAATATTTGACCCCACATGATGTAGAGCTTCAACAGCATTTTTCAGAGTTGATCAACATTTTTATTTCATAATCATCTATGCAGAGAACACTACTTTGTACAAACACATACTACAAAATGGCAGAAGTATATTTAGTGCTATTTTAGAACTTGTTGAAAATCCTAATCTTAAGTCAAAACATTCAATGATGTTTTTTAAAAATTTAAGCCAACTACTCAAAGAAATTTTAGAATCAAATATTTTAATATACTAGGATAAGGACTGGAATAGGGAGGGGACTAGGGAATCCCTGCTTAATGGGCAGGAATATTTTTATTTTTATAATGAAAATAATTTGGATTTAGACAGAGGTGGCAATTACCAACACACTGGCTATTCTCAATGCTGCCAAAGTAATCCATTTAAAATGGTTGGTAATTATTATGTGAATGTCACCTTAATCAAAATATCAGAATGATTTATCTAATAAAAAAGGGGAAAGGGGATGGCATTTCAGGTAAATTAGTAACTTTAGTCTGAGGACTCAACTTTTTAATAGTTTTCTGATGAGGCCAAACAGTCATCAGTGAAAACCAACTCCCTCACTTAGTACTTCAATATGGTTATGATGTCCCTTTTGTGGTGTAATCTTTCAATGTCTTCTGGAATTTGATTTTTATAATATTCACGTTTGCAACTAGCCCATGAAAGATATTGGAATGAGTTTTGGGATTTTTCTAAGGCTTAGCCTTCATAAAATGCATCAGAGAATAATCGCTTTAAAAATCTCTGCATAAGACTGTAGAAGATAGTGATTTTCTGTCCTTTGGACCCTTGGAAACCTATCTGGAAATCCAATAGTTTTTAATGAGTGTATTTTAGGCTACTGTGTTCATTGTAATTAGGCATATGATTATTCAGATTTTATACTCTGTCTTGAGTTGGGTTTGTTAATTAAAGGTTTTCTAGGAAATTGTCTTTGTCTGTTTAGGGTTAAATTGGTATCATAGTAAAATTTTCATAGTATTTCTAATTTTATTTTGAATTTCATTTGTTATCCTAATTTATATTTTAATTTTATTCTAAGTGGTGCACATTTGTGCTTTCTTTTTCTTCTGTAGGAGCAACCTCAGAGGATTGTGGATTTTGTAATTTTAGTGTTTTCTAAGAAGCAATATATTTTTAGCTTGGCCAACTCTCTCTCTCTGTTTCTCCTCTTGGAGGGGGATAGGGCCATAGGGTCTCACTATGTAGTCTTAGTTCTCTCAAACTTGTGATCCTCAGTCTCAGTCTCCCAGGTATGGACACACCATGGCTGACACTAGCTTTTTAAGTTTTATATTTACTTCATTTTCTTTTTAGCTTTCCTCTTTTTCCAATATAAACATTTCTGGCAATAGACATCCTCCTTAGAGCCACAGAATGTGTTTTTTACTTATTATATAGTATTTTATTTAAATTCAATGAGTACTTTTTCTAGTTCTACCCATTCGGTCTAATAATTAATTCAAGTATGATGTACTACAAGGAGGGAACGAGATAATGATTTTCATGAGTTTGTTTTCTGTCTTGAGGCTGTGTGATTTGATATATAAATTTCAAATTATTGCATCTTCCAGATGTACTGACTCCTCTTGTTCTTGATAATGACATCTAGCTGCAAACAAACTGGTTTTTATGTGAATAGACCCCTCCCCACCTCACTTTGGCTAGCATTTGTTTGGTGACTCCTTTGTTGCTTTATATTTTTTGTATGTTTGCATGTTAGATGAATCTATTACACAGAAGCTTTAGCTATGAGAATTTCTTTGTAAATCCAAAGAAAGCACTGTTTTTTTTTTTTTTT
>CABHPQ010168424.1:0-15840 GCA_902168405.1 Peromyscus aztecus | reverse complement strand
TTTTTTTTTTTTTTTTTTTTTTTGGTTTTTCGAGACAGGGTTTCTCCGTGTAGCTTTGCGCCTTTCCTGGAACTCGCTTGGGAGACCAGGCTGGCCTCGAACTCACAGAGATCCACCTGCCTCTGCCTCCCGAGTGCTGGGATTAAAGGCGTGCGCCACCACCGCCCGGCTAGAAAGCACTGTTTTAACCCAATGTATTAAGTTGTAATTACTGAAAGACTTGGAATTTCATGTCACCATGTTGTTATTTCTCTTCTCCTCCCTTCTTGGTTATTGTGTTTTTTGATTTGTTTTGTTTTTTCCTGTGCTGAGAATCAAATTCAAGGCTTTGCTCCTTCACTGTGCTGCATTCCCCGCCAAGTCTGCCTTTTCAAATGCTTTCTCTAGTCTCCATTTGATTCCTTAGCAGTTGATGATGTTTTGAAGAATGTGTGGTTTGTTTCTGCCAGTTTTTGGACAGAAGGATCTTTGATTATTTTTAAGCCTTTCATATCACTATATTCTTGGAATTTATCATGGCATAGAGATAGGCTGTGAACAACATTAGTCCAACTTTTTTAAAACCAAAATTTAATCCTTTTGTGAATATTATTAGTTTACTACTCTGGTGTGTGTGTGTGTGTGTGTGTGTGTGTGTGTGTGTTAGTGCAAGTCCACATGTGCATGCACACATGTATGAATTCATGTATGACAGTGCACTCATCTCAGTAGGTTTTAATTGACCAACAATCATTGCATATATTTGGGAGTACAGTGTGATATTATGATATAAATACATAGTGATTGATTAAATGTTTAATGGACACATCTGTCATCTTATATATTATTTTCTGTGAGGGCTCTGAACAATTTTTAAAAAGATTTATGTGTGTGTGTGTGTGTGTGTGTGTGTGTGTGTTGTGTGGGTTTAAGTGTGCCATGTGCTTACAGGAACACACAAAGATCAGAAGACATCAAACCCCCTGAAACTAGAGCTACAAGTGATTGTAAACCATCTGCTGTGAGTGCTGGGAACAGAACCCAGGTCTTCTGCAAGAGTATCAAGCTCTTTCAACTGCTGAGCCATCTCTCTATCCCCTCTTTGAATATTTTTAAAAATACAATACATTGCAAACAAGTCCACTTTTCATGTTGTAGAACAGACCATTAAAAGTGACTCCCTAACTGAACTTGGAACATCTGCACACTTCCCCATCTGCCCCATTTATCTAGTAAACATTCAGATTTCCTAAAATTTTTGAAGCCATTTGTTAACACTGGCCTGCAAAGACATTTTATGTGGGTTCTAGGGATTGTCTGTAATCTTACAGGAGACTTTATGATTTCCTTGATTATGACTTTTGTATCATTGTGTGAGTCAGCTTCTGTCACATAACAAATACTTGAGATAACACATGAAGAAAAAAAACAAAAACAAAACAAGAAGCACTGGCTTGAAGTCTTAGAGGCTTCAGTCCATAACTGGCTGGCTCCCTTGCTTGGGTCTTTGGTAGTATCTTATGATGAGAGCTGGGAAAAGACAGAGAGGAAGAGGAAGGAAGAGAAAAGGGTAGAGAGGAGGGGAGGGGAGGAAAAGGAGGACAGAGGAGGGGGAGAGAATGGTTCTAGTCTTCATGACACCCTTCCAGGAATTTAAAACCTCCAGCTCTGTTTCATCTCTTCAAGTTTGCACCACCTGTCAACAGCTCAGGGGCAAAACTTGTAACTTGTGGGCTTCAGGAAGGCCTGCGGCCCCGACCTACAGTGACCATGGGCTCTGTTTTAGATTCATGCATCACCATGCCTTTATGAGCTCCTGTGCTTTTGATCCTACTCCAGGCATGACGTAAGCTTCCAAAGGCCGGTGGGTATCGTGTCCATTCCAGCTCTATGACTTTGGCAGGTGTTCAAAACTCCCAGCTTTATACTGGAGCATCAGCTTTAGCTCCATGACTGTCATGGTTCATGGAACCTCTTTGCCATGAACAAATGGATGCTAGACCTCATTTTCTATCCTCTGGATCTCCAGCACAGAAACTGAGTTTCTTTGGGCTGCTGTTCCATTCTCTCTTTCAGCATTTGGTCTTTATTTCTTGCTATTTCTAGCCTCCAAGGATCACTTACTGGTTCTTGATTAAATTTAATTTGTTATTTCTAGGTTATTATTTTGAGAATCACATATGAATTTATTTGACCAGTTTATAAGAAACTTCAATAATTAAAAAAATACTTTACTTTGAATGAAAAAATCAGGATTAGACCTTTAAAAATGAATTATCAAGACATATAGCTATTGACCCCAAACTAGTATGGGCATTTTCTTTCTTCTAATAGTAGGACCTAGCAATGAGAGGTTAGGGTAAGCTGCACTGTGTCTGTTGGGGGAAATTCCATTAATGAAGTTACTAAATAAACCATTGGATTTGCTTTTAGAAGCCCACAAATTGGTGTGCTTTGACCTTTTGTTCAAGTTAGAAAAATAAATCTGTTTTACAAAGAAATTGAAAGATTCTGACATCCTCATTGCCATCTCAGAGCGTTAAACAATGGCCCTGGAAAACCACTCAGCCATAGCTCATTCTCTACTTTCATCTTCAAAAGTCCTGGCTTGTTGTTGTCCTTGCTGCCCCTTATCCCTCCCTCCATGCATATTCACACGCTTCTTTCACAAGTGACATTGTCAGCTGAGGCTGAGACGATTACTACACATAGAAGACTATTTCTGTGTCATTACAAGGTCAGAAACATCTCATTACTAAAGAGCTCAGAGTGACATCCCAAGTACCGCACAATAAAAAAAAAAATTAAAAACCATATTCTGAGATGCTCCCAAACCCATCTTGTACTATGGGAAGCTACTACTCCTGCTTAGGACTTCACAAAGTCTGGTGATGTCTCTTCAAAGTTGTCTCCTGAGAACTCAGAGGTTTCCTCAATCTAAAATATACCCATTGTTATTCTGTCATGTGACTCTGGAATGTGCTGATCTATCTACATTGCCCTATAGTAATTGTGTAGAAATATCACTTTAATATTTCTTTCCTATTATCTTGCACATGGAGTGAAGTGTCTGACAGTTTTTATTTGAGCCTATGTATTGTATGTCTTTGAGCACTGGTACTTCTCTGTTTCTTACAGTAGCTCTAGATGGAGGTTAGAGTATCTTGTTCCTTTGGCTCTGCTAGAAAGGACTGAATTCAGGAGCAAGTCTTCCTCAGTATTGAGAAAAGACCTTCCTTAACACTTCAACCAACCCATAGAAATATGGAGTTTTCTACACTGGGAACAGAGAACACTTAGTGTTCCCAGCCCTGGATTCTGTGTTGTCCAGTCCTTCAAAGTCTTTTGGTTGGTTATTTTCTCACCTTTAGAACTTCTAACATTCAGTTACAGCACAGTCTGGAGGGAGATGTATTCCAGGCTGCTCTCCTGGTAGCTCTGTTCTCCAGTGCTTTGTATTGGGATATGACCCAAATTGGTTTGCCAGGCTTATGGCTCATCTTAGCAAATCCACTGGGCTGAGATCATCCTCATCTTATTTTCTTGTGTCATAGTCTGGAGACTTCTAAGTAGAAAATGCAAAAAAAAAAAAAATGTAGGTCTTATCTCATTTTTTTTTTTTGCTCGATGAGTGAATGAATATTTATTTTGATAAAACTCAAGTGATTTGCATTAATCTAAATGATGGGTGCAAAAAAGCCACTGCAGCTGGGCGGTGGCACACACCCTTAATCCCAGCACTTGGGAGGCAGAGACAGGTGGATCTCTGAGTTCAAGGCCAACCTGGTCTACAGAATGAGTTCCAGTACAGCCAGGACTACACAGAGAAACCCTGTCTCAAAAAAACAAAACAAAACAGTTGGGCCCAGGTTTAATTCCCAGCACCTACATGGCAGCTCATACCTGTCTATAATGCCAGTTCCAGTGTTTCTGACATCCTCACACAGACATGCATACAGGCAAAACACCAATGAAAATAAAATAAAAATAAATTACTAAAAAAATAGAGTTCTTTGAATTCATAGCACTTTAAAGAAAAATTGATACACCATCAAATTTAAACTAATAAAATATAAATATGTTTTAAAAATATTTACATATTTAAGGGACATTAATATATTTTATAATTTCCACTGTTTACTATCCATTTCTTGCAAAAATAGTATCTATGAAGCTTAGTGAAGTCACTAATGGAGTTTGAAGAAACAATATTTTCCTGTTATTAAAGTCAGAATTTGTTTGGTAGCAGAAATCTTACAATTATTCAAGTTTTAAGCATGAAATTTTGTAAGGAAGAGGAAAATGGTTTGGCGAGGAGAGGACAGCCCTTGGAAGGACTGCTGAGTAAAAGTCTTGAGAGCAGAGGCCTGGGGGGATGACTCAGCCAGCCGAGTGCTCACCAAGTCAGCGTGAGGACCTGAGTTTGATCCCCAGCACAGATGTAGAAAGAGCTAGGTGCATGAGCGGGTGCCTGGAGCCCCAGCTCTGAGGAAGTGAAGACTGGAGGCTCCCTGCAATTCACTAGCCAGCCAGCCTAGCCAAAGTCCCGGCTTCCATGAGAGACCACACTACAAGAAGAAGCTAGGGAACAGTTGGGGGAAGGCTCTTCGTGTCAATCTCCAGTGCTCACATGCAAACACACACACACATGCACACATACGAACAGGTAGGCACACACTTAAATACACACAAAATAACTGAAGCAGGATAAGAACTGGGGGTTCTTGCATTTTTTGAGAAATCCTTAAGGCATGGGGTTTTCTGTTAGACAATCGCTCTGTTCCTCCACCACGTGCAGCTTTGTTTCCAGGTTCCAGGCAGGGAAAAGAACTCACAACGGGGAAGCAGATGATACAGCAGAAGCTGCCAGAGGCTGCAAATGTGCCTTTCGGAGTTCAGCAATGTCTGAGGTGGGGTCACCTCCCAGCAGGCTGGGTGCATTCCCAACCCATGAGGGGTGACCAGGTGATGGAAGTCACCTCAGGTCAAGTAGAGTGCACACCACAAGGCATGCTGCTGGCTCCCTGTTGTTAAAACACACTTCATAGAAAACCCACCAAAAATAAAATGTCATCACCCAAATTCCTAACACAGCTAAATGGGAAAATGACCTTTAACGTTCTCTGTAAGTGTACTTGGCAAGGGATATACAGATAAAGTAAATTAAAGTATAAAAATGAAGAGTTATCTTACTAATGTTTCTAAGTAGATTATTTTATTTAAATTCCGTGTGTGTGTGTGTGTGTGTGTGTGTGTGTGTGTGTGTGTGTATTCCTGGGAGTTGTGGCACACACCTTTAATGGCAGAGGATCTCTATGAGTTCAAGGCCAGACTAGTCTATATTGTAATAGTCTATGTAGTAAGTTCTAGGTCAGCCAAGGCTGCTTAATGATAACTTGCTTAAAAAAAAAAAAAGCCAAGCCAAGGACAACTAAAGTTCCTTGTGCATCACTGGTAACAGATTTAAGCTCACATATAATATTCCAATCACACACTACTTAAATAAATATTCACCCAGTAATCCTGCCTGAATGGTTTTGCTGACACATTCTTTTTTTTTGCCTTTATTTTATGACCTTTATTGAATTTAATACCAGCTATAACTTCTAGAAGGGGAAAGGGTGCCATCTTAGTAGGGGTGAGAACGTTCAACTTATGATCAAAGGATGTAGGGCTCTAGCTATCTGAATTGCAAATTGATCTATGTTCACAGAGAATTCCTAAGATATGCAGGTCAAAATTTTTCCACTTCTTGGATTAACACATTATACTTTATTTTCCAAAAAAATAAAAAAAGAACATAAAGAAATAAAGAAAATAGGGAGGGATTGAAAGATGGGGAAGATGGAGAGAGGGGAAAGGCTGGAGATGGGGGAAGGAGAAAGCAAATCAGATATACAATTTTCATTCAAATGCTATGTAAAATTATAACATTATACATTTCTTAAATAGACTGTAAACTAAATAAACCTCTCACGATATTTAATTTTGGTAAATAACACATCCAGACTACCCTCTACGTAAAAAGTAATTCTTTTCTTTAAGCTGCAAGTCATTTTGATTTCAAACATTAACTATAGGCAGAAGTCCTTGAAAGTCTAACTGGTTTTGATTTGCTCCACTTTTGAACATGACATGAACTACGGTTCAAATCTCTAGCTGTTGTAGATGTAGTTAAGGTGTAACTGAATATATTTTAATGTATGAATTTAAATGTATCCCTATTGCCTTTCATCGTGATTTGCATTTCTTTCCAGCAGACAATAAATTAAATATGTATTTAAAGGTTATGCCTTTCTTAGTAGATTGATCAAAAGGGAAGGTGAACAAGTCAATCTCTTCAACCAATTTGACTACCTTTCATATTCAGTGATGGTGAGCAGAACAATCCATCAGGGGTACTGTTCTCTGGCCGCATAACCTGCTGGAGGAAGGAAGAGGGACCTTATGAGTAACAGGCCAACAATATCTTAGCCTATCCCCTGGTCCTTGGCCTGGAACTTTTATGCCCATGACAGTTTATGCCACACTTCTCTTACTCCAGCTGTACTGTACTAACGACTGTCTGTCTCTACCAGAGACCAATACAACCTTTCCCCACTCTTGACCTGACTAATGCTGCCTCCTCCTTAGGTCAGATATCACCTTCTTACAGAAGTCTCAACTCTCTCTCTCTCTCTCTCTCTCTCTCTCACACACACACACACACACACACACACACACACACACTCATACACAGAGACACACTCACACACATAGACACACTTACATACATACACACCCTCACACACTCACTCACTCACATGTACTCATACACACAGACACACTCACAAACTTACACATACACACACACACACACACACACACACACACACACACACACAACTGTGTTTAACTTCTAAGCTCTTCCTCATGGTGATATTGACCACTTCTTTAACCTCATAGGATTTGTAATTCTTATTAGATGTCTGTTTTTGTATTTAAAAACCTTTTTGTATTTAAATTACCTTTAAATACACAACAGATATTGGTGAAACTAAGGTAGGCAGGAAATAATGTGTCTTATTCTCAGCTGACGTTGTAGCTAAGCATCCTGGTGACTGTGGTGTGAATGCAGATAAAGGAAAGGAATGTATCCAGGGCTGTGAAGTAACTCTTTTACCGGGGTTGGAGGCATACCCACATGCTCTGGTCTGGTTAGTCTATGCTGTGCCTCAAAGTCCCTTAAATTCAGGAGCACATTTTCTGCCCTAGTCTTTATCACTCTGGACCCGTTGAAAATTTAGCTCATGGTGGTTCACTGCGCGGGTCTCTAGAGAGGAACTGAACCAATTAGCTCAGCTAAGGAGAGACCACATTTTCCCAGGTAACAAGGGGTGAGCTGTGCTCAGTCGAATGTACTCAGCTAGTTCCCTGCTCTGTGAAAGGCAAACAAGACACTTTCTGTAGCATGGCCTATAGCATTCTGTTGCACTAACTTCCGGTGGCTGTGCCATATGTCTGTGTCTAGGGATAAATCTACTCTCTGGCCAAGGTGCTCTTACCGTGCCCTTTACCTCTGCTAAGCTTCCTGGGGGCACTGACTCTGGCAAACCTATAATGGTAAGTTATTTTGTCACCCCTTTGAGATGGAAATCTCCCAACGGCTTGCCAGTTTTTATAACCTTAGTATATCTTTCTTATTGGGTCTGGGAGCCATCCCTTTGAAATATATGCTGAACTTTGCCTCCCAGTTTCTGTGAGAAGTTATGAAACTAATTTATATAAGTGACAATAAACAAACCTGGATGGCCTGGTCACCCAGACCAACCTCTCTACGTTGTCCTGTAGTATTTTCCCAATATTTCCCTTGGCAATTAAAAACCTGCTTTCTTTTAGTTCAGTACAGCCGAGTTCAGTGTTTTTTCACATATCATAATAATTTTGAATAAAGCAAGCCTTTTTGTGTGCTCAGCTCTTGATACCTCTCAGGTGACATGTACACTTGAATTTAATTGATACTACACCCCTCATGGAAGAATGTGAATGCTTGAGAAGGTGAGCACATTTTAAAAACTCAACCCTCTAGATAAAATGTCAGTGACATCCACTTAGTGAGTAGGAGGATTCTTTTATATTTGGGAGTGAGATGGTTTTCCATAAATGTTATTATTTTGGGGTAGCGCTGGGAAAATACTCTGGCCACTTCTATGGGAGCCAAATGAGAAAAATATCCCAGGAGCAAACACTGCTAAATTAATCTGTTATTTCATAACATACAACTCTTAAAATGGTTTGAGTATATTGTTGAAACCACATTTGTTGGGAGCAGAGCAAGAAAGTCCTTGTACCCACAGATCTCCAGGGAGACCAGGAATGTTAAGAACGTAGGATTCTTTCTAATGGGGAAGATGTACCTGTTCTTCCATGTAGAAAGCTTGGAATTGGAGGTGATTAATAACCCCATGATCTGTTTTATCTGCTGAGTCAAGCCTTATCAAGCTCCTACAACCAAGACTAGAAGTAGCTGGTAATCTAAATGACCCTTATAGCCAAGGGTTCCACCAAGTTCCCACAACCAGGATCAGAGATGCTTAATAATCTAAGCATTGTCTGTAAAGCCAGAGGTCCTACCACAAGCCCCCATTGCCACGAGTGGAAATGACTAATAGCCCCAATGACCTCTATGCTATCTGTATGGCCAAAGCCAGGCTAGACCCTTCCTTAGGCCCTTAAGCTAGTACAAGTAGTCTATCTCTGGAACCCATCTTCTTGGAAGAAATGACATGTACTTGAGTTAAGTTTCTGTGTAAGTACACTTCCTTGTGCACCAGGGATTGTTTTACACCAGGAAACTGTTTTCCAAATTGTACTGTCTAAATTTGTTGGGAGTAAACCACCTGGCACCAGACTCCCTGAAGTCTTGATCCTGGTTGACAAAGTCAATCTGAACTGTTTTCATTCTCACCTCCTCACAGTCCCGTTCACTGTCATGACCACCTGCAGGGTTCCCCTCACATGTGGAGTGCTTTCAATGAAGAATCTGAGTACCTGGGCTTTACTGTCTCCGATGTGGACAGTAATTACAAGGTGATTTTATTGTTTAGCATTGTGAGATCTAGACACGGGAGCCTGATTGCCTGGACCCAGCAAAACTTCAGGTAATTTCTGAAAATGTTTCATCTCTGTTCCGTGAAAGTGATCGACAGAATCTTCTGACTAAGGGAGGCTCGGTGAACTTTGGCTGTCATCACTGACACTATCATCATCGTTATCATCACTTTCCCCATGCAAATACACAAGTAGGAGCTTTAATTTTCACAACTTTCTCCTTTCTAGTAAAGGGGAACCACTGGCGGGTAGTGACGGAGGCTCAAAGTGGGCTTTAACTTCTCTGGATTGCTTTGTTTGTAGATATTTCTGAGCTCATTTGTGAGACATTGTCTTCTTCTCTCCTCACCCCAATTCCTGAATGCTTTTAGTGATGGATGGGCAGACAGAGACGAAGTCATTGAAGGCTATGAGGTGGAAGCCAACGGAGGAATCACGATCAAGCTGCAGTCTCCAGAGGTCAGGTCCTTTGATGACTACTTCCTGAAGCTGAGGCTAGATACCAACACAAGGAATCCCTGGTTCCCTGAGTTCTGGCAACATCGCTTCCAGTGTCGTCTACCTGGACACCTTCTGGAAAACCCCAACTTTAAAAAAATCTGCACAGGTAACTGTTGGCCAAGGAGCAGCTCAGTGTGGGTCATCTTCTCTAGTTCCATTACAGGCTGCGAATGTGAATAAATCACATCAAGGCTGGAGATTCAAAGTGGGAAATAATGAAAGCTTAGCTTATAAAATAACTTAAATAAAGTAAATGTATATAGTCCCCTCCCACTATAGATTTGTGTTCCTGTATGTTAAGAAGACTAGTCTCTGATGGAGCTAGTGACAAAAAGAGACAATACAAGTAGATGACAAGCGAAAAGAACAGTCAGACATCCAGTATTTGAACTAGAAGGAAAAGGTGTTTTTGCACAGTTAGGTGATGGTAGCCACAGATACATATAAGCAACGCTGATTTGGTCCTTTCCTCTGTGACTGCTTTAATGTACAAATTAGCGGAGGAACGGGTTGCATCATCCTAGTCCACACAACCAACATGATGTGTGTGGATACAGATGCCAAGAAAGAGCAGTTTCACCTGTGCACCAGATGATGGCTTCCAGGTGGACAGCTGCTGCTGGTACACTGTTCACTTAAGCCAGTAGGAAGGGTAGCTTGTCTTTCTAAGGTGTTCAGGGGCTTGGTGGACCCCACAGATGGTGTAATTACTAGGGGAGTAGGCTATGGCAATGATAGGAAGATGGAGACTGAGATTCACTTCTGAGTTGATCCTGAATGAGATCCTGAATGAGCTAAAGCGATTGGCTGACAGACTATCAAGCCTTGAGGAGGTGGTAGATGTCCCTGACCAAGACCTGCAAAACTGACTGAAAACTGACACCTTTGGGTCATGCAAAAAAGTGAATTGACTTGTAGCTGTCCTCTTCGGTCAGAAAATTCAACAAGTTGCCCCACATGCTAACTTGTGAATACTTTAAAATAACCAGGAAGACAATCAAATGGAGTCACTAAAACAGAACACAGTATAGAACAGTGCTGGTCACTAGAACTTTCTGCAGTAATGAAAATCTGGCTCTCTGCTGTCCACTAAGGTGGCCTCCAGCCACATGTGGCTGTTGACACATACCTATGGCTTGTGAGGTTGAGGAGCCAAAAATTAATTTCATTTATCTTTAGTTATTTAAGTTGAAACATGGTTAGGGCACATGCGGCTGTTGCATTTGACAGTGCTGATTAACAGTGTCGTGAAGGAAACTATCACGATGGCTCAGGCCTCTAATTCCAGCATTCAGGAAGCTGAGGCAGGAGGATTGAGAGTTCGAAGGCATCCCAGGCTATGTAATGAGACCTAGTCTTAAAAATAAGACAAGTCACCAGACATGTCATGGGGCACACTTTTAATCCCAGCACCTGGGAGGCAGAGTCAGGTAAGAGACCAGCCTGGTCTACAAAGTGAGTTCCAGGACAACCAGGGCTACACAGTGAAAACTGTCTAGAAAAACAAAAACCAACCAACCAAAACCCAACAAATAGAGAGACAGGTCACTCAGCAGTTAAGAAAAACACTTGCTCTGCAACCATAATGACCAGCACATGTGTGTGCATACACTCACACGGGCACACATCAATAAGTACAAAAATAAGTCTTAGGGCACTAGAGAGATGGCTCAGTAGTTAAGAGAGCATATTGCTCTTACAAAGGGCCCACATTTAACTCCAGGTGGTGCATGCACATACATGCACACACACACACACACACACACACACACACACACACACACACACAATTTTAAGGCAACAAAATTGAATCTTAACAAATAAATTAATTTTTGAAGCAGGACAAATTGCCAATGATAACAAAATAATAATAGGAAATAGGCAGCTGGTGGATACTGTGAATATTGCATGAAATTATTGTCAGTGTTTCATCTTCATGTGACAATAATGCTTAAGAAAATTACAATGTCTAGATACAACACATAGCTGGAGAATGTCATGATCCCAGCATAGCTTTGATATGTATTTCCACAAAGCAGCAGATCCCACAGATCGCAGCACTGCACAATTAACAGGACTGTAAATGGGGACCATTCTCAGCATCATCTCTGTGCACACCAGAATTCCTAAGTTGTGTAGCTTCACTGCCTTAGGTAAAAATCCTCTTTATCTCAGGAACCATACAAATATTTGGCTTTGTTGTGTGAGATTCAGGTGTAATGTATCATTCCTCTCAGGAGGAAAAAAGAAAAAAAAAAAAACAAAACCCCGCACTGAACATTCCCCAGGCTGGGGAGTTCTGTTCCTGAATTGAATTAAACTGTTGTTCTGTCAGGGCCATAGATTGCAGGGTTGTAGAGAATGTTCATCAGTTATCTACTGTCACAATACACCTTCAAAACAAGCCACTCCCAAGAGTTGGTGACTTAAATAACAATAATTTGTTTGGTTCGTGAATCTAGGGGTCAGCTGGGAGGTTTTGCTACTCTGGGCTGGGCACGGCTCATCTCCCAGGGTTGGAGTTGATTGGGGACTGGCTAATCTCAGAGACCTTCCACAGGGGGTTTCCTCCTTCCGATTCATGCTGTCTTTTCTGGAGGCAAGCTCAGACGGTTTCACAGCACAGGAACAGGGTTCTAAGAAGCAGAATGGGAGTACGTTAAGGCCTTGGAGGCTAGGTCTTGGAACTGATGAATTTATGGTTAACTGAGATTTAAGAAGTAAAGAAAAATTGGGTATGGTGGGCCCTTCCTAAAAGTCTAGCCTGAGTTCTAAGCCAGTCTATTTCAAAGAGCAGATGCAGAGGAGGGGTGAACAGATGTAACATTTTCCTCAACCCTGATTGACAGTCAGCTTCTTGGTTGATCTTTGGAATTGATGTGAACTGCCATTGGGGCCAAACTTTCAAAAGGGAAAAAGAAAATTTATACCCTAGGACACAATGGATGAAAATAAATTGGGACCTGTCTTGGCTTGTAGACCACATTAATGTGGATGGAACTGAATTGGGCTCGTCTTCTCTGATCTCACTTGCATGATAAATAAATCCAAAGTGGAAAGTCTACACAACTGGAAAACAAATAGAAAACAAATGTCATAAAAAGAAGTACAGTCTAAAAACTAATGGCAGTCTCCAAGCTACTGTGGTACAACTCTGCTTTCCTGCTGTCTTACCAGATACATTATTCTGTTTTTTGCTACTGTGACAAAATACTACAAGGGGTGCAAATTACCAGTAAGGGAGGTTCAGTTTTCCACAGTTCTAGAGGCTGGGTGTCTACAAGTGAAAGGCTACATCATCCTGTGCATGGTGTAAGGAACAAGCAGGCTGGAAGAGAGAGAATGGGGACACCCTTAAAGCCTTTTATTAACCTCCCCTTGCAAGACAGGCAATAACGCCCTTCATATGGTCTCTTGAAGATCTAGTTTTTAAAGGTTCAGTTTCTTAATACTGTCAATTCCAATTAAATATCAGTGTGTATTTTGAGGAGACATCCACACTGTAGCATAGGACTAGCCAACAATATCATACAAGACATGAACTGGTGAGCATTTTCGCCAAATTATTTCATTGTATCTTGGACAACAGACACATACAAGTATACACTAAATTAAAAAGCACTGTTTCTATTTTCTTCCAATTGGTAGGAATGAGAATTAAAGGAGAAAAAATAAAACTAAAGTTGTAACTATAAATGGAGTATATTTGAAAAGAGGCTGAGGACACAGTGAGTTCAGTAAACTTATGCACTTAATTAATGTACTGCCCTACCACAAAATTATATACGTGTTTCTAAGAGATCCCAAGCTACCATGCCTTTAGGGTAGTAATTACATGTTTAAGAATCTACTATAAGGGAACAATCTAAAAATAGTAACAGCAATAGCCAAGAAAAACCTTCTGTCTCATATTCATTGTTTTTTAATAAGGAAAATTGGAAGCATCCTAAATGTCCAACAATAAGATAAGAATGGCTAAGTAATTATAGTGCTTTTATGGCAAAGAATATTACAGAGCTATTAAATGGGGACTATAAAGCCGGAGTTGCAATATCAAAAGCATTGGAAGTGTAATCCTCCTGAATGTGAGATACTGAATTACACACACACTGTGACTATCACAAAGCAATCAAAATGGAAAAACACTGAATGTCTGTCTCATGCAGTGCTGGTAGGAGTTGACTTTTGGAACATTTTATTTTCAAAAGCCTGAGAGCTGCTCATATCTTCAGAGTGAACTTCTGGAAAATTAATTCCACTTCTGGAAACAAAATGCAAGAAAAATTTCTAAAATGGAAAAGAGTGAGTTAGAAAGATTTTCTTGTTACTTCATTAAAGCATTTTGCTTAATGTGTTGATGATCTAGAACCTCAATGTATAGGGAGGATGAGAAATGATTCAACTATATATTATCAATATACAAAATGTTACATAGCCATTGAAGTTTTAATGGCAAAAAGAAATTCATATATTCAAGAGAAGAAACAATATTCACGTTTAAAATGTTATAAGTAATATAGCAAGTATATTGTAAGATGAATTGCTAAATGGTCTTATTAATAAAAAAAACCCAGAGCCAGATATTGAGGTTAAAACTGAGAGATCAGAAAAGCAGAAAAACCCAGCCACATTCTTACCTCTTGGAGATCCTCATCCAAAGAGAGCTACTTCCTATATACCCATGTATATAATGCCTTTCTGTTCTGCATCTCACTTCTTCTCTCCACCCAGCTACATCACTTCCTGTCTGTCTGTACAGACCTACAGACCTCTATTATTAGCTAGTATTGTAATTTAAGGCGTGTACCACCACACCTGACTCTGTTCTCAGGGTGGCCTTGAACTCATAGAGATCTGGATGGATCTCTGCCTCCCAAACGCTAGGATTAAAGGTATGTGCTACCATTGCCTGACTTCCATATTTAATGCAGTGGCTGACTTTTTCCTCTGGTAGTCAGATAAGCTTTATTGGGGTGCACAAATAAAGTATCACCACAGTATATGACTTAAAATTATATGAAAAGATGAAAATACTCCAAAAATTTATTAGTAATTCATTGTGGGTAGATAAATTGCATAAAATAAGCAAGTCAAGCATCTTTTTCTTTTCCTTTCCTTTCCTTTTATTTTCTTTTCCTTTTTTCTTTTTTGAGACATGGTCTTACTGTGTAGCTCCTACTGGCCTGGAATTAACTATGTACTTGTGTACACTAGACTGGCCTGGAACTCACAGAGATCCACCTGCCTCAGCCTCCTGAGTGCTGGGATTAATGGTGTGTGCCACTTCACCTGTCACTGCCTTGCTTTTAAAATCAGAAAACAATATGAAAGCTTCTATAGTAACAAAAAGTAAATGTCTTTTAACACTGTGTATAGGTGATTAAGGATTGATTGCATATTTATTTTCTCTGGTTTCACACCTTTGGGTGTAGTAATGTTAAACTTAACAGCTTTAAGAACTGTATTAGTGTGAGATGGTCAATATCCGTGTCTTTCTCTGGTCAGACCTGACACTAGCACTAGAACTTTGCATTTGTGTAAGTACAACTCCTCGTACCTGTGGGTTCTACATTTGCACACTCAACCAAATGTGGAGCAAAACTCCTCCAGGAACATAGTATCAACACTATGTATAGACTTCCTCCTTGTCATTATCCTTAACCATGCAACTCTGTCAAAGAATGTACACTGTCTGAAACATTATAGCTAGTCTGGAGATTAACATGCAGGAGAATATGTTTATTTTATGTTCCAATTTTATTCCAGCTTATGCAAAAGACCTGACTGTTCTTAGGTTTTGGTGTCTGTAAAAGGGGATTGTCCTGGAACCAATCCTTTATGGTGAGCAAGAGACAACAGTAATTCCAAGGTGTATTATTTCCTTGAAAAGAAACTCAAATGATCTCATTACATTTTCTAAGCATCTGTGCGAGGTAGGTACTATTATCATGTTACAGTTGTCAGACCTGAGACTCAGAGGTTAAGGTAGGACATCCATCAGCTAACAGAAATGTAGAGTCAGTGAGGCATGTACAGGTGCTTTCTAACCAGATCCCCACCAACAAGCATCCCAGGGACCTGTCCAATGATTCTTGTTAGGAAAGATAAAGTGCTATTCCAATGCAAACATGATACAAATCCCTCCAGTAGTTAAGTTGCTTGCTACAAGAGAATGATTGATTTGCATAATGCCACTCTTTCCACTGTCCTCACAGTGATTAAAATTTTAGGACTTAGGCTATGTCAGTTTGTACTTTTCCAACACATTTC